>LYUA01000315.1:445374-458427 GCA_002093875.1 Calopteryx splendens
CAAATCTTAGCTCCAGCATTCACCCTGAAGACGATGGCGGACTTAGCCTTCAAAACATCGGTGCTTACCAACGCCTGGACCCGGTCAGCAACCCGAGAACTTTTCCTCCACACTGGTATTAGGTTTACCAAGACAACACATTTGAAAGACCAACTCCAGTGATATCACAACGAGAGATCAAAGAGAGACGCAAAACAAGGAGCCATAACTACTTTAATATTTTGCCACACAAGGGGAAGAGAGTGAGGAAGGTGCAGCATTTTTTAGGTTCCTTCTCTATAGTCAACACTACATGTAGTGGTCAAAAGTACACAAGCTTGCCTAAACATGTGAAGATACGTGCAATACGAGGGACAGTAATCAGTTCATGGAATTTATGAACTTTATGACATCCCTCAAACACACTTTACTTTTTAAGTTACAAGGACTCGAATTCAGTGTGAATGGAAACTTTCATAGATACATGATGAGGAAAATAACATAGCACTATATTTGGGCCAATAACATGTAAGTAACTGTAGTAGCTGTAATAATCCACATCCTAAATTACAAGGCTATGGGAATAGGCAATTGCAAGTTTAATTTTGCAAGCTTTCAAATTGAACCGCAATATAAAAAAAATTGAGGCACAGAGTGCACTTGCAAACAATAATTTTTGTTTTTGTTCTCATACTGATGTGTATTTCTAGGTTTTCAAATATTTTTGTAGGATTGGTGACTATCCAAAATAATTTAAAATTAAAATCATGTATTACTCAAATAGATTTCCTTGAAATATAAATTAAACAGATCTTCAAGGACTTTCTTCACAGAACTAATTAGATTTTTGATGCCAGACAGTGATTTCTGAGGATTGATTTTATTTTAAAAATTATCTGCCTAAGGTACCTATGGGGTGACAATGCCGTGGAAAAAACTCAATGTTATATTGCATTATGCATCAAAACACTCAAAATGATATCATTTCTAAGACTTCTATTTGACTCAAACACTTCTCACCAAGTAAGGGTTCTGAGATATTACTAAGCATTACCTTTTCCTGATTCCGAATGGTGATGTGCATGGTGGCTGCCGCTACTACCATGGTAACGCTCTCGTGAATGATGGTGTATTCTCTCAGCCGGCACACCAGCTGAAGAACCTCCATGGCTAGGATTCCCATCCCTATGATGATGATTGGATGGTACAGAATCTCTCAAATCTCTGCCACCACCACTGGCTACCACACTAGGTGTGTTACCTCCACGATCATACCTGCAATATAAAATGCATATAATTTATAAAAATCATGAACAATTTAGAAAATTTCACAACATGAGAATACCAATGACTACATTATGGTATCACGTACACATATAAGCTCACAAATATATCACAAAATCCATTTATAGTATTGAACCTCTTCAGTGCATCTTTTCCTACAAATGTGTGATAGGAGATTATAGGTCACCAGGCATTAGGGCGTTTGGAAATCATTAGCACTTAAATTTCAATTAGTTCAAATTAATGTGGTGAAAAACAGTAACACAGAAAAAGGGTTTCTTAGATAGGCTTATATGGCATTTAATTTCCCTCGACCTCTTGCAGTGGTTTTGCCAACCAATGTAATGCAAGGCTAAAATTATTTCCTGTATCAAGAGATAAATTCAAATGATTAATTATTTAGTAATTTAAGTTTAACCTGTTTTCTTTATACTTTGAGTAGCACCCAACCCGGGATATCCATAAATAATTTATTGCTTTCTGTTTGTCTAAAATGATTTTTCAAAACTGGCAGGTTTTCTCTAGCCTTTAATAGTTAAGGAATTAGGCCCTACTGCAGTACCAAATGCATGACTAACATTCAAGGTGAAGTCTAACAAATGTAAAACAGCATATCGCCTTGACATTTTCATTCAAATATTTCTTTAATATATCTGAAGGGGCCAAGTTTTCTTCAAGTCATCCTCAAAAACACACGATTGGTATTTATTTATTATGTTAAAACTAGAGAAGAGTCCTTGATTTTCTAGTGATTCCCATCCCAAATCACATACACATTGTATGACGATCTGGGTAATCTCACAAGTTTTTAACAAAATGGGCTGCCTTTCTTTGTATTTTAATTTTCAAATCAATGTTTTTTAGTTGGGTCCCACATGCTTGCATCACATTCAATGAGTGATCTAACTGACATGGAAATGATTCCATATTACAAAATTAATCACAATTTGCCTGAAACAGCAGTTATTTGCATTAGAAAACCTTACATGTTGAACCCACCTTTAAAATATGCTTATAGACTCCACTGAGAACTACTCGTAATAAGTGTTTCTGCTTGTAATTAATAAAATTTATCACAGAGGTAGAAAGACAGTATGGCTAGTCTGTTTAATTGCTAATCAGCTGGTCCTAGGTTTTTAGTCCAGGAGGGACGAACACTTTGTGACAGGATATGATCGGTATATCGTATGAACATCTAGTTCCGGGTAAAGCCCTAAAAAATTCACGGTGTACAAGGACACCTGGGTAGCTTAACTGACTAAAGCACTCAGCCGGAAATCGAGGGATCCGGGTTCGAGTCCCGAGAATTATGGCACCTAAATGAAGCAAAAATATTTGGGAAGTAGAAAATCAAAGCCAAAATTGCTTTACCTAATCAAGCCATAAATTTTTCCAGGACTTACAAAAACATGTAAATGCAGGAGTTGCACAAGAAATTCTATAAAGTATAGAATCTGGAGTGAAGCAGTGAAACAAATCTTGGAAAGAAACAAAACGGCAGTTTTTCACTTGATACTTGGTTTCACTTGCCTTCTTGATAACATTAGTTTTCACAGATAACATTTTGAAAAGTTTTTTTACTAGAATATCATGTAATCATGAAATTTCCTAGAAGACATTATTCATTGGATTAAATATATTATAAAGTGGAGAGTTTCTTGTTCTTATCCACAACTTAAAATAACTAGAAAAAAGTCCATCCCCACTAAGTTCTAGTTATTTTAATCCAATAAAAAATCTTGATAGTCATATTCAGCAATCCTGTATTATCACATTAGTCTTTGAAGTAATGATAGGAAATAGTAGGAATCATGGACAGAGCGAGTTTATGAAAGATCTACTCAAATTGATGCCTGCATCATGTGTAGTGATGCATCATGGGTGGTTGTATCTATTTTACAACTAACTGTTTTTTGTTGTTACAATAGCTAAGATGAAAAGTAAATAAAATGAAAATAAGGCATATGATTTATATAATAATATTTATCATTCTTCTTCCTCATTTTAAATATAATTATTAACCTTAAAGTATATTATACTAAAAGAGAGGTTTGTATTGTGCCATATGTCAATGACCGCATCTTTACAATAAAAAGTTAAATGACTTCCAATCACATAAAAAAAGTATAGCATGAAAGATGGAATTCTAATGGCCCAATTCTTGAAGTATCATGATAATTATAGCATGTAAACATAGCAGCTCATCAAATGGTTTCATGGATTTAGCATTTGAGCAGCTAATCTTGTTTGCATGTTATCACCATCAAGTAGTCAATAAAGAGTGGGTGTGTGTGATAAACATAGCATGTGAGACATGTCACAAATGTCTATATTTTTTATTTGAAATTTATTAGGTTTAATCATTATTGATAATGTAGTTCAAATATAACTTCCCTTGGGCTTGGTCAATTAAGTACTAGAATTGTATTTAAAAATCAGAATATTTCTGTAAATATTTTTCATTTGCAATTAGGCATTTCTCCCCAACTACTAATTCTAGGAACTTTCCCAATATTTCAGCCAAAAGAACCATGTCCTCCTTACAATGTTTAACGGTGATGGGTTATTGCTCTTACTAATGAATTAGTGTAAGAGGAAACCTAACAACAGAGGAAGAATGTTACAGATGATTATTATTGAGGGCAGTATATAGCAAAGTTGACAAACCATCATGTTACAGACTATTTTGAATACTACTTTGAGTTTTTTTTCTTCTCAAAAAGCATTAGAATGAAAAATTAATGTAGCAGTTGTAATAATCCATTCCCTAAAATACAAGGACACAGGAATAGGGCAACTGCAAACTTTATCTTGCAAGCTTTGAAATTGAACCCCAATATGGTGTAACTGGGGCACAGAGTGCAGCTTGCTTTAAAAGAATTCTAGTCCGTTAAAATAAAATGTAAAGAAAATTAAAATTTGGCTCCTCTTTTAACTGTTTTCCACTTTAGCAGTTTTCCCGCCTCCAATGAATCTTGCTTCTTAAAATAATCAACCAATTAGAAATGAGCACATTAATTTTGTGGGATTTTACACTCGTTTTTATCACTCACTGAATATTTTCAACATGGATAGAATTACCCAACTTAAGTTATTTTACCAATTGAATAACCATAATGAACAGCAATAGAAATTGTTAGCTATTTCTACCAAGAAACCAAATCTGCAATGCAGCTCAAACTCATAAAATTGTGGACTCACAACAAGATATTAACCAAGAGAATTTTAATGACCACACCAATTTTTTATGGGAATGGCCAAAGAGGTGGGTGCTCATATGGACATCATGATCATGGAGGAGCACTAAATTGCACTTCAACAGATTTTAATAGAAGATATCATCAATTGAAACTGGGTGATGAGTTTTTTCTCTATGGAAGCACCAAATATCACCCTCATTTCCTATTTTATATTTGCATTCCTATTCATGTACTTTCCAAACATATGCTCATTTATGCACTTTATCACCATTTAAAATTGATGCAGAAAAAGAATAGTAAGTACAAGATACAAGTATGTTGAAGTATACAGTGCTTTGCATTAGGGAACATCAAATAATCAAGATGAAAAGGGAAATTAATTCCAAAACCTCAAATGAAAAGTTTCATTTGTCAGGAAGGATGGAAAACATGGCTACCATCAAAATATTATCATGCAAACCTGTCATCTTTCCCCCGGCTGACAGGAACATCAGCTTCCCGGCGGTGCATTTCAGATCTTGCTCCCGTTTCTCTGCGGTCATAGTAACCATCTGCATTTCCACTCCTACGCATATTCCTATCGTAGTTATTTGAGCTGCTAGTAGAATTACTGCTCCCAGTTGCACTGGGTATCAATTTGGAATAAGGGGGTACAGGTGGATTGGTTCCACCACTCCCTCTCCGGTATTCACCCTCACGTCGGTACTCTCTCTTGGAATCATAATCGGCAGGCCGCCTACAAAAGATACAAAAAGCAATTATTTAAAAATACCCACTGGTAATGTAAACAACCTTATTGGCAAATTGTGGGTGGAGCAAGGACTATCTATCCCACATCTTTTATTTTCCCATTCCTGTCCTTTTACCTAACTTTAAAGCATACAAGGCTCTGATGTTGTATAGTTCCCTATCCTGAAAGAGGTCAGAGATGGAAGAGTACAACCTGGGAACATTGAGCAATTATTGATCCTTTGAGGGAGGATTGCGATAAGAGTGGGAAGTTAGCCCTCCAAAAAGGTAAAGCATAAATAATTCCAAGCAGACACTTTTCATTGTAGCTGAACTATACAAACAAATATATTAAAATTTTCAAAACAATAATTCCTTACATATGCATGCCAGTGTGTAATATAGCGACCAATACACTAAATACAACACTGTGAAACATGGAGAAAAAAAAACAAAAAAAATATTACCATCTAAAAACTAACAACTTGGGTAGAGTTTTGTAAACATTTGCTCAGATAAATGGAGTGATGTGTGAAACCCATAAAGTAGATCACACAAACATGAGTAGTGACAGAGGAGTAAAGAACTGTGCTAACAGGGTTGTGCAAAAATTATAAGATATACGTCTGAAAGCTTTACCTGGAAATAGAGGATTGGCCATAACTATCCAAATATATGTCGACTACACAGAAATTTCTAATATTTTAATCTAATAAGTTATTTTTAAGATCTCATGCTGAAGCACTCTGGGCATGTGTGGACAACCTATAATGTGTTAACTTCACATTTGTAGAGGATTGAGGAAAATACTGTGGCATAGATGAATAGGTACCTTTCTTTAACATGAATTTAACTTTTCACAACGTTACTGTGACCACCTAAATCTGTGGTAGTCTGCATGCCCTTGCATGCAAACTACCACACATGCACTTGCATCGATGCCATAAAAAATTTATATTAAAACCTAACAATAAATATGAAATTGATCTTATAGCCAAACCTAAGTTATTATACCATTATATCAACAGATGGGAGCAAAATTTAACTCACGGAGGGGGGGCATCATCGTAACGTGCTGGTGGTACAGGACGCTTAGCAGCCCCTGCGGGTCCTCTCTCCTCAAAGTACGGGTTTCTTCGTTCATCGACAGCTGGACGCTTCACAGCCCTCCTTGGTGGGGGAGGCAAAGGCTCTTCAAAGTGAATGTTATCAGAGAACCTAAAACCAAGCAAACTACTGACAAACACAGATTCATTTGTTAAATGAACCAAATACTTCTGGATGAAAGCTATCAATGATAATTGAATATTTTTTGGTATGTCAGCAATTATTCCACCAAGGAATATGAAATAGTAATTTTGAATATAAATTCCATATGACTTTTTGTGTATCACTCAATCTTCAGCATCATCCATCATGAAATTTAAACTTTACAGGGCAATCATAAATATAATTCACAATATTGGAAACCTCAGATTCAAAAGAATTCCCAGGAGGATTCCAACAAAGGACTTCTATTTACTTTGTACTTTTAATTTAATTTATTTAATCCTTTAAAAAATACTGTATTGAATTGAAATACACTGCCCACTAGTCTAAAACAACACCTATATTAATACAATCCAGGAATAAATAAATCATTTCAGCTTTAAACTATATAACGCAGAGTTGTAGGTTCTGATTATGTTTAGAAAATTCGTTATTGCTGTTTTACTGAATGTATGATTGAGAAACTAAGTAATAAGACTGAAAAGATTTTTTATCACCTTGGATAAAGCAAACAGATTCAAGAAATGACTTCAGGAACTAAAAAGATAATTAAAACAGAAAACTCAGTTAAAATAAAATAATAATAGCCTGTCTGCTTAAAGAATGACAGCCTTGTCAGAACAGGCACCTATTCCAGGTTTTACTATGCAAGTTTTTTATTAGATTCGTGAGCAGGCCCTAGTTCATTGGATGCCAAAATACTGGACTACTGAGGGTATACTTTTCAATTGATGATGATTCTTAAGATCCCTTATTCGAGTCAGGAGCATTCTTCCCTCCCTCAAATCCAATAGTGGTAAGATGCTTTTTCAGGTTCGAAGTGGATTATGATGGACCACTAAATACACACAGAGCACAGTTCACATATTGGATGGTTTTTGCTATCAGCATCAATCGTAAAATTCCTCCAAACAACTGACGATGACATTCACTGGTAGGCGATCTACCTAATTCGCAAACAACTCCAAAGGTGATACTTTAGTTTTGACTAATGTTCCATGATGCTGTTATCAATGTGCAGAAAAAAAAATCATGAATAAAGAATTCACAACAATGGCACAACAAATGTACAACACGACCACCACAAAACGAATTGAAGCAGTAACAAACAGCAAGTTACAGCCGTATCACAAAGTGAGATAATAGTAATTACATTGTAGAAGATCAAATATAATTAATTTTTGAGGAAGTTACCCATCCTTAAATTCTATCATCTAAGTCAGAACTCTTAATTATAGCTTTAGAAATACCTCATCTGCTGCCTCCTTAGCTCCTCCCGTTCACGTTCCAGCTTCTCCCTTTCCAACCTTTGTCTTTCTCTTTCCATTCGAATTAATTCTGCACGCTCTCTTTCTATTCTTTCTCGATCTAGTCGAAGCTTTTCTCTCTCCCTACATAAAATAATTAAGGATAAATATTCATGCAAGAAGAACAATTCAGTGAAACCAAGTTATAAAAAATATATTGTGTAGGCAAAAATGATATTTAATATCGTGAAAACAATTGAGTCATGCCAGTCAGAATCATAGTAAACAATTAACTCCATTAAGTGATGGACATTATGGTCAATGGTCTGATGCAAACAAAACTGAAAATTTTTCAATGATTAAAGAGAACAAGAAAGGATATTTTGACTTCACGTTATATGAAATTTTCCATTTTCATGGCAAAAGAAAAATAAAACAAAACACAATTGAAACAATATCACAATGCATTAATATTCTCTCTTTTGATTTTACAAATGTTCTGAGTTGAAGACATTTAGAGGACAAAAATTCCTTAATTGAAATATTAACAATGTTATGTAACAAGTCTTTATCACACCCAAGACTTCATAAAATCATGTAGATAACAAATAAATCATATAGACTGATTAACATATGATAATTATAGGTTTACCCAGCAAATGATGTGCAATAACAAGTGGATAACAAGTTACAGAAAAACCTAAACCGACAGCTAGATCCATCAAGTGACCACATATGCAAGTATCCATGCTTTTTTGGAATCAAATGCATTTCCCTTTTAAACAAAATAATTCTCCTTTTCATCCAGTAGCAAGTGTACACTATTTTTGGTCAGTGGTTACTTCTTCCAGCCTTGAAGACCAACATTTTATTCATCTAAAGGTTTCATCACAAAGACTACAACACTCATTATGGAATTCCTTCAAAAGCTAATTTAAGCATTTTTTAAATTTTGTTGTAATTTCCTTGGTGAATTTGGGCTTTTAGGCTTACAATGACATGTTCCAAGGAGAGCTGAATGAGTGTTGTCCAAGGACCTCCACTAATTGCTTTAGGCTTAAATCAAGACTACAGGCATCACAGAATGGGTTTGAAGTCCTTATCTGGAGGCCAAAGTCATTTGCTGGTGAGAATTCCACAGACAATTCAGTGGGCTCCCAGAACTTGTAGTACAACTACATATCAAGCATAAAACACTCTTTTCCTGATTAGTTCCCAACCACTTCCTGTGTCAGATGGTCATAAACCATTTACAGGGTTTCAATGTGTGTAAGGTTGGATTGCGACTTCCTATGTCTGTTGGATGGTGACTGTCTGTGTGGATGGAGGTTAGTTGGGACTTCCATCTGACATGAGTGGAGTGGTCACATGAGTGACCACTCCAGTTAAACCTTGGCCAAAGGTTGGAGACATGAAAGCCACATTGATTAACAATTTTGACAATCAGGTGTTAAACGGTACACATACAAAAAGACTTGGATGACATCTGTAATATTTGAATTCTAAGGGGAAACTGATATTACTACTCAAGAATCCACCTTACTAACCTAAAATCACACTTTATTAATTGAAATCATTGTTTCGCCCTCCTAATACCATGGCTAAAATGCAGCCACTGACCATGAGCAGTGTTTTAAGTGAATTAATGAAGTCCGCTAACATTTCAGAAATGGACAACAGAGATAGTGACCCTAATCTATTCAAATTATTGAGTTAGCCAGGCTGTGTCATGGGCAATGAAGTATCCTGCAAATATTTTGGGTAAGCGGCAATGAGGAGGCAGAAAAAATGCAGGTAGAATTTTCAATGACAGTGAAGAGGAATTTAAATTACTTGCTGTAGTTCTTGGCATACTTTATGACATGGAAAAATAATTGAAGCAGATAGACTGTAGCACCAACTCAGTGGCGCATGCCATTGTTTGTGTGTACTTTCTGAGCCACCGATAGGCGGCATGACGAGAGCGGAGTCTGGAGGGCTCTCGATGAGAAGAACCGTTAGTACAGGCAGAGCAACTGGTTCTACGCCATTACTGCTACACCATCCAGGAACCCTATCACTCTATCCCGTGGCATCAATATTGCCAAGTTGTTGTATTTAACAATAAACTTGTTGTTATTGTTTATAAGTGCCCTACCATTCATTTTCCCAATCACCAAATAGACTTCTGATGACTTCATTGATTGGGAAACAAGAGTGTAAGTAGATGATCAAGGAACCCCTTTCATCCATGTTTTGCTAGAAGGATACTTCATAACAGGACAAACTTGAATTTGGAGTGTCAATGTACCTTCCATCATCTATAGCAGAATTTTATTAACTTGTTATTGACAACTTTCAGTGAGTAACTTATAAAAGAAATGAGAATATGTTCCCATAGTCATCATTATTCAAAAAAATTAATGTATCATACAAGGAATAAGACCCACATGTCAAATGAAATGGAAAGGTGAAAATCATAACCTGAGTTTCAAAAAATAATTTAATTGCTTTAGTATGAATTTTTATAAGTTAACACATTGATATGTGATGAATATAAGCATCATGCAGTTGCTGGCTATCCTTAAAAAAACCCACCTCTATTTAGTCACCACTAAATTTTTGCCCCAAGGTATCATTCATATTGCTTAAAACAGGTTTTACTATACTTGCTTAACCAAATGGATCACACATTTACCATTAATATTTTATGTGGAGATGGACAAACCAGCTTAAAACAACATCATCAAAGAGATTGAAGGTAAATGCCATATCAAGACTATGGTTAAATGAGAACCTGGATTATTTTCACTATAATAACTACAACAAACCTTTCAAGCCTCATAGCTTCCTCCCTTTGTCTCTTTTCAATTTCTCTCTGCCGAGCCATGTCTTCACGTCTTCTCCTTTCCTCCTCACGGAGTTCTCTTTCTCTCTCCCTCAGCAGTTGCCTCTGCCTTTCATCCTGGAAGATTATTTAACATATACTGTAGTGGAGCAACAAACACCAAAAAATAGCATTTACATGCAAAGATGCCTGATTAGTGAAAACAAAACATTGATTTTTTTCATCTAAACCTGCAATTGCTATTTGTGCAGAACTTCAGGTATAAATTCATGTTTTCTGACGGTTAACTAAAATTAAGGTTACTCATAGTGTGACTGCTTCTACTAATTAGAAAAAAACATTAGAGAATCTCATTAAGTATATATTAAGCATTTTCCAGTATTATATAATCACAGTATTGGCACAAATCTACAACAAATCCAATTGGAAAATGATCCCCTTTTTCAGAACTCCACAAAGGAAAACATTAATTTAAATATTATTATTATAGTAAGTAAAACAAAATAAAAATAACATTCATCTAATTAACTTTTTCCGTACAAGTAGAGATAATAATGGTAATGTCAGTTAACTTTAAATAAAATTGTGTTCACTGGATTGGAAAACTATAGAAACCTATACTCTAATTTAAAATAAAATTGTTACAACAAAAATGCTGTTAATTACCTCAATAAAATGCTCAAAATAAATTCATGAAGCTTCACAGAATTTAAAAAAAATTATTGCTTTCACCATTGCACCAAGTTTCCTTATCACTCCACTCCTACGGAGCTGCCTCGATTATATTAAGACCTAGTTGTTAACAGCCTGGGATTTTGATGCTCAGATTTTAACACTCGTCAAAACTAAGGCTATGCATAGGATGGTAGTCTGCTCAGTGCAAAAACACCCTTGTAAGATAACCTTAGATAGATAAAGATAAAAGATAAAATAAGAAACCTTATATCCACACACTTAGCATGCTAATAAAAATGTAACTTGTATCCTGTATCATACCTTAGGTCACGCTACCTGACATTTTAAAAATATTCACTTGTTATCCATTTATACAATACAGTGAGCCTGGTTAGGATGTTCCTCCTTAACACGTTTCCCCCCTTAGTACCTCAACTTCTCTCAGGACCTAATACCATCGGGACATAACGAAGGTAAAATTATTTAGTGCTTCCCTGATTAATAAGTTCAATACGCCATAAGTACTCCAATATTTTGGCACATGAGAGGAAGATGGTGGGAAGGTGGTATAAATTGTTTGTTATATTGTATAAATTCCAGCTCTCTAGTCGACACAATATGAAACTGCTACCTAGCCTTGACCTAGTATAAATTTTATCCTCGAATTGCTTCTCCAGTACATTCGAACAATATTGCTTCATAACATTGATGCCAATTAAATTTACAATGAAGCGATTATAACTAATCATGCTTGCTTAAACAAGCATAAAGAAATGTCCAACACAAGGACGGTCATATAGCTTGTGGAATTCACAAACTTAAGGTAATTTTGTAACATGAATGTCCATTTAATTTACAATGTAGCAGTTGTAAGTAGACATACTGGCTTCAAAATGTGGAGAGATGTGCAATACAAGGGACAGTAATAAGTTCACGGAATCTATTAACTTTATGACGTCTCTCCAACATACTTGTGTTTTAAAGTTACAAGGATGAGCATATAGAGTGAATTCGACTTGCATAGATACATGACAAAAAACATCACAGAATATTAATATAATTAATAATAATAATGTATATATATATATAAGTAACTGTAGCAGCTGTAATAATCCACTTCCTAAATTACAAGGCTATGGGAATAGGCAACTGCAAGTTTAATTTTGCAAGCTTTCAAATTGAACCTCAATATTAAAGAAATTGAGGCACAGAGTGCACTTGCAAACCATAATTTTTTTCGTCTTTACTGATGTGTATTGCAAGGTTTTCAAATATTTTTGTAGCATTGGTCAAATAACTTATCGTAAAACAAACCCACAATTCCTTTTCCAGTTTCCTTAAAGTAGTATAAACAACCGTTAATCAACAGTTAATTTATTAAGTATCACACCTTAACCCCATAACATTCATCCATATGTATTTCTCTTTTTTGTGGTGCCTCATAAAACAATATGTGGCTGATAGTACGAGCGTAGTTTGTGATTGGGGAGTAGTGTGTATTGTCCTTGTTGCGTTTGAGAGGACAGACTCGGACAGGAGTGTCACCATATTGCAGTATTGATGAATTTCGATGAGTACTGGAAGTGCGATGATAATTTTGCAGTTTTCCAGGTCATGTCGATTGATGAAATTCATGACCAGCAGGGCTATTCCGAAATCAGAGGCCATACATAAGGCCGGCCAAACTTAAGGTTTGTCCCATAGGAAATTTACGGCCTGATGCAATTCCGAGTTAAGGCGGCCAGATTTAAAGGCCGGGCCATAGAGCTTAACGTCGGAGGTATGAGAATTGTTTTAAGCACAGTAAGAAAAAAATATTTTCGGCGCCACTGTCAATGTCAAT
>LYUA01000315.1:463107-476906 GCA_002093875.1 Calopteryx splendens
ACACAAAATTGTGAAGCTACTCGAAAGGATAGTTCTAAAGTAGTAATGAACTTGGCTTGAAATGCAATTGATTCAGCTGCATGGTCTTTAAGGCCGTGCGTGACCAAAAAGGAGTTAGATAACGACACCAACATATGATATTGGAATGAAAGGTGAGAAAGAACAAGGTAGACCACGAAAGACATGGGCGAAAATTGTTGAAGAGACTATTGAGAGAAAGAATAATATGAATCTAGAGGAGGACAGGTTTTAAAGCTGGTGCCGAAAACGGTTCGGTAAAACCGTTTTCATTTGGCGCAATCGTATTTTGCCTTTTGCGACTGCCTCTCATTCCAGAGCCGGTGACACCCCCCTACCCGCCGCTACACGGAAAACCAACCAGTAAAGGGACCACTAATGCTTTCTTGACGGGGAAGTGGGAGGAGGCTTCCTTCAAGTAGACTCCAGACCCCGGACCTGCCGTGAGGGTCTCTGCAATCACTTATTACATCTAATTTAACTTTCTCATAAAATGGTCAAGTGAAATTCACGGATTTTCCCAGTTGGTAGACACCCAGTTATAACTAATACCTGTTTTAAATACCACAAGCAATATATATACACATGGAAAATGCAGGAGTTATCAAATAGATTGCATAGTGGTTAGGCACAGATTTAGGAACAGCATCATCAATTCACAAAGTTTTCCTGGAGCAGATACAGATTCTGACCACAATTTAGTTCTGATGAAATGTAATTTTAAATTCAATAAGATAGGAAAGGAAAGTCTGAGGAGAAAATGGAATGCGGAAGTTTTAACCGGAGTGAAAAGAAAGGAGTACCAGAGAGAAGTCGAAAGAATACTGAGAGAGAACATATGGCCGGGTACAGCAGAGAAAGGTGGGAACAACTCAAAGAAGGTATAACGGAAGCTGCAAGACAAAAACAATAGGAATTGTAGATAGAAAAAGGACAAGAAAGACTTGGATTACTATAGAGATATTTATAAGATAGTTACCAGATATATGATTATGTACATACGAAAACTACATGGGATTAATCTACAATTAAAAAGTCCCCCATTAGAAAATTTAATTATCATTGGTAAATAAAAACATCATGAATTTATATCATGGTGAAAGAAAAAGTATAGACCTACTTAGGTAAGTTCAACTTCAATCTTAAAAACAAATTTCTATTAGTAATGAAAAAATTTGTTTCTAGAAAAAAAATTTATTCTATAGTGGAACAGGCCATTTTGTCATACCTAAATCTCCAAAATCATATCTCAAATTACACACTGCAAATTTTTATTCGTTGAACTTTCAAGAAGACCTTGATACTTTCGAGCTTTCAAAATATCCTTCAACAAAGGCTTCAAAGTAAGCCTTTTAAGCAGCATTTAAACTAATGACTAAATTATTATCATGCATCCATATTTTTATCAATATTCCATGGCCAAAAAACAACAAAGATGTTCCAAATATAATTAAGAAAGGAAATAATTTCCAGCCATTCCTCAGCTCGACTGTCTAAAAGGGAGATCTCGGAACAATAATCCTTCATGAAATCAAATTAGCCATCAAATCAAATTCAAGTTTCAATCAGTTGTTTCAAACTTGCCGATCACCATCACGCTCGGAATTATGTAAGGTGGTGCTTAACACAAGAATTTTGGGTAAATTGTCATTAACTTACAATTAATTACACCTAGACCTATCAAAGCTACCAGAACCTGTGCAGTGTGCGAGTGAAAAGATCTTTCCCAAATAAAGATTATTCTGTGGTTAACTGAAGAGTTGGTCTCATATTGATTAGATAAATTAGCTGTAAGAAGCCTAGAGGAGGAATGAGAACCCTGATTAAAAAGTCCAAAATAACTATGAGGTCCAGCAAGATATCTCTACCTCTCACAAATCATTTCTTAATTTGTGCATATGGTTATGGCACATGCTGTTCCAATTTTAAAATTCAACTAGTTAGTGACAAGAAATAATTAGCACAAAAGCAGGACAAAAAACATACTCATTTTACAAATTTTAAATTGCTTCCAATAAAAAGTTGAACAGCATAAACTAACTACTACCTTAAACTGAAAATATTAATGGAAAGAGTGCAAAAAAAAAACTTACCCGAATTTGTGCAAATGTGAGAACACCCCCAGGGCCAGTAGAGGGCCCAACAGGCAAATTTCGATGGTGGTGTGCACGTGCAGCTGAATCCAAGTAAACTACGGGAATGTGACCACGGGATTCATGTGGGACTGGTTTCGTGCGATACGGACTGCGACTTCTTGTGCGTGAGTGGGATGAGTGGGGTCGATAACGACTTCCTCCACCACTACCCAGGCTGCCCCCTCGCTTCACCCTTTCTGCAGCACCCCGCCTCTCACGAGAAACTTCTCTGCTTTTACTCTTCTCACTCCCACGCCGTCCTTCACGTTTCACTTCAGAAGGTTTTCCCTGTGCACCTTTCTCTTTAGTGGCATCCTCCTTCACAACTGCAAGAAAAAACAGAGATTACGCATGGAACAGAAAATGCATTTCTCCACAATTTCCCAAACACACAACTTACATGATGGCCTATGGAATCAAGAGTATCAGGGCCTAACTACAGAAAGTTAAATAAATTATTTCCCAGTCTAAATGACATTACACTTAAGTTAGATAAAAATTTCAGAACTGTTACTGTTAGTAAAGAAATATAGGGCATAGAAATAAGGTTAAAATCGATTAGTGTAAATAAAACAAAACCAAAAGAAAGAATATTCTATGCCCGAGCACAAAATGCTACTTGAACACCTGCATAACATTAATTAACTAAGAAGCCCTTGAACATATGTTAACTTTGGAGCACCGAAGCTGAAAACTTGAACCAAGCAAACTATTTAGGACATGCTTCTGATTCTGTTGAACAAAAGAAATAACATACTTCAGATAGCAAAATGATAAAAGTGACACCTTCCATGGGATACCAACATTAAAGACCATTTTTTTCCGGGTTGCATACTCAAAACTTCAATAAGCAAATCAATTTTAAATATTTCCCTGATGTCTTACCAGCTTTCTTTTCCTCCTTTTTCTTTTCTTCCAATGGTGAAGATGGTTTTTCGGAAACACCATTGCCTTTTTTCTCATGCCTTTTCTTTTCCTCAGCCTTCTTCAAAGTCACTTTGCTGCTCTTCTTTGGAGGACCAGCAGTGTCTCCTTTGGTCTGCAAATTAGAAAAGAAATTTTTTTATAAATAATAACTAGCTGAAATTCCATGGCTTTATAACATAAAAAGCCTGGACAATACAATGAATTATATCTTAAATAATTGTGACATGCAGTGTAAATGTGTTAGACTGAGTACGGTTTATATCGAGACCTCCGATATTACTATAATTACTGAGGAACTGTCACCTGATTTTCATGTAAAAAACATGGTTATTTCTATGCCCACAAAACTTACACTGATTATGTTTCCATCAAAGGTAAATGTAATGAGAACCACTGTGACAGCTCGCGATCGGAACGTAAACATGTACAGCAAAAAATAGCATATGAAATGTTAAGTTTTTCTTCCTTTCAATATTATAAATAGCCATGAATTTTGTTTATTCCTGACCTACAGCTATTTCACCACATTTGCATGTTGTTGCTAATTAATCTTCAGTCGTCTGACAACACATCACTTTTATATGCATGTTTGCCTGTTAATGGTTATTATCATTGTTTTCCATTGTCAGAGAGAGGTTCATCATTTTACTGCCAGCAAGCCAATATATCTGCCCTTACTGGATGTGCGAAAACTGCCACAGGCCGATATATTGCACCACTATGTTTACTTTGAGTAATGTACCGAATTGTTAAAATAGTCAACCTAAAAAAAGATAATAAACAATAGGCAATATACAAAATAGACAATATAACTAAAAATATCTTCAAAATTGACACTACTACAAAATTAATTAAGATTAATTACTTAAATTAATTCATAAACAATATTTTTACCTATTCTATTTATTTATTCTTATCTAACTTCGTGGCAGGGGCTTGGCAGTTATCGCACAGTCTACCTGCAAGGGGTTAGCAGCAATAGGGTTAATCCCATTAATGGTTGTGTACATGTAATTAAGTGATGAAGATTCGCTGCCAAAGAAGAGAATATGGCATTAAGTTGTTAACATTTAGAATTTGTTCGTTCGTAGGTTTCCGCGGCGTGGATTTGGATGGCTATCGGGTTTCCACCGCGTTAGTTGGCTAATGCTGCCAAAGAAGAGAATATGGCATTAAGTTGTTAACATTTAGAATTTATTCGTTCGTAGGTTTCCGCGGCATGGATTTGGATGGCTATCGGGTTTCCACCGCGTTAGTTGGCTAATGGTGACAACAGTTTCGCTGGCATTCCATCTGGCGTCTTCTGGTCGAAGGTATCTCGCTAAGATTTTTGACCTGAAGACGCCAGCTGGAATGCCGGCAAAACTGTTGTCACCATTAGCCAACAAACACGGTGGAAATCCGATAGCCATGCAGAGCCATTTAGAATTTGGGTTATTCCATGCACTGTTTTACATTCAGGGCACAGCAAGTTCTCATAGTTGGTTATGTATAAGCACATTGTTAGGTTCATGAAGAACATAATATGCCAAACAAAAAAATTTGTTTTTCTGTGTTTGCTATCATTTAGCTCTAATGACAGTTGATCTAATAATTACAACAATTTTTCACAAATGGTTTATCCACTAGGACTTGTTAATAGCATCATAATCCCATGTAATATTTGCATATGTACGTGATCATATATCTGGTAACTACCTACCTACGCCATGGAAATTATAGTGACCACCCTTTCTTATAAAATATTGATCATTATTTACAGGAAAGGGTCTCATGCTTCAAGAGTTTTATTACGAAAACCTTTTCCTGCCCATAAGACAGTTTAGCCAAATTATATTATTCGGAGAATAATGTACCAATTTGAAATAGCCATGTCTCCATGAATTTTGGTATTGGTGACAGGTAACACTTTTTTTTAATGAAACCAATTTTATTACGATACTAAGGTGTAATTGAAAAGATTTTTTTATAAACATGCTAAACAACCAACTGTAGTAAACATTGGTCTCGACAATCTGCACTAGAGCAACAACTAATATTCTTCTTGGCTTTCATCTACAAAAACAATTGTACTATGCTATGGGACACCTACCGTGAAAGATACCCTGGAACATGAAAATTTGCTCAAATCATAATGATAAGCCTCAGCTAACAATAAAATCAGTAATATTTGTTACTTTTTATAATGAATAGCCTTGAGATATATACTAGAAGGAATTGGCATGTTACTTATTGACATGCAACTTACATTGGCATGTAAATGCTTCATGGTATTTATTTTTCCTCCAATTCAATAGAACGAATGATTTTATGGCCACAGCGAGGTCTCATTTTATTGAGGGTACACTATCTTGAAATCATCAAATAGCATATTATGAACTTACATGGGGTATTAACATAAAAAATTAATGCAAAGGAATACTGTTCCTCAGAATAAAATTATTTGTAAGGCAACTCACCCTTTCTACAGATATCATCCTCCCATGCAGTTCTGTGCGGTGAAGGTGCTGTATGCAACGGCTTGCATCATCACTAGTCGCCATCGTCACATACCCATAACACCGGGCCCCAGGGGTTCGAGCATTGGTTACTACTTTTGCCCCAATAACCTGCAATAAATATATCAAACTGAAACTTTTTTCATAGTTTTGATACTAAAAATTCTGTTCATTATTCATGAGATTTGGAAATGAGGTTAAAACAATATTTACCAAATGCAGCTGACCAAACACACTTTATAATACTGTTGGCAGGTAGCATGAAAATAGTTCTATCACATGGCGTGATATCAACAGGAACAGAAATTAACTTGAGATAAATGAACTTGATGATACGGGGCATGTTTAAGTGCAGATGCATACATGTTGATTGGCACTAGCGCTAAGGGATAGAAGCCTTGATTTACTCTGAATTATAAAATTTCCAGATAGAAACGACAATTCCCTGAATTTTCTCACCTATTGTTTCCTTCAACAAAAAGAAATTAATATTTTTAAATGAAAAATCTATTATGGTTATCTTCAAAACTTCTCCTAACAACGTAGAAGTTTTCTCACGCATATCCCTTCACAGAAGAGAAACTTCAACCACATTGTGAGGTGAGGGAGGCATTGTGCATTTCTCCTCTCACTGTTTGCCACCTCCTGACAGTATGTGATAAATACAGGGGTGAGCAGGAGGCATTAAACATTAGAGGAGACCTAAAATATATAAGAGATGAGCTGTCAAAGCTGTTTCAATAGTAATTTCCTTTCCTCCCTAATTGCGGAATACTATAGAGAATTGTATTACTTGAATTAGGGCAATTACACAATTGGAGATCTTTTTCCTCACTATAGTCAATTAATTTAATACTGCTAAATGAGGATTATAAGTCACATTTTAGTACCAAATTTTCATTCATTCATCGTTGGCCCTCATAGCATCTAAATACAGTATTTTGATTCATTCATCGTTGGCCCTCATAGCATCTAAATACAGTGTGCCGGGAAATAATTTATAATTATACTGTACTGAACCAGTACCTCAATGAACACCCTAGCTTTGATAAGTAATACTGTTTATTATCCTCCTTAAAGTACTATCTAACGATCAGATGAATCTATACACTGCACAAAGTATGAGCTTTAGAGGAGCAAATTTGAAAATATTTTCTTTCCTGAATACCATACTCACACTTAAAAGAATTATTTAATTTTTATCAATGACTAATTGTCCAGGTATTGCCATGACACAATATTATAAAAGTTGGTTTCGAAAGAGAAATACAATGAAAATGACGTCATACGTAGCATTGCATTATACCGTACAATAAGCAATTAGTTAACTCTACAGAATCAAAAGTAAAGAACAATATCTTTTTCCTGAATTGCTATATATAATTATACTTAAGAAAATAATAACTATAAAGCACTTGAGCTTTAACAAATAAATAGTCTCACTTAACTGATTCAGTATTAAGTAAGGGACAATTTTGATTCATAATGGATTCAAAAGAAAAATTACACTTCATTATGCTCATTAAGTACTCTCTTCTCATATTAAGTTTTTAATGCCCATTCCTCCAAAATGGTGTAAAAACTAAAAACCTTTCAGATAAAATTGAACTACCTTTCCATATTTGGAGAACACTTGCTTCAAGTCAGTGGCACGAGTTGATGACGATAATCCACTGACCCACAAATTCCTGCTGCTGACAGCAGCACCTGAGTTAGCTGCATTCTTTGCACTCTTCTTCTCACCTAAAAAAATATAACATAATTGAATACCACACAATTAGTCACCCGCATACTTCAAACTTATTTAAAAATTAAATGTAATGTACATATGATCACTATTTGCATTATCCACGATCAAAAACTAATTACTTACAAGTACTATAAATACCAAACAAATAACAGAATTTACAGTAAAGTAACAAGTCACACTTAAAAGCACTCAAGCAATTAGATTTCAATAATGCAATAGATCACATGATGCAACTATTTACCTTTTTCGTCTTTGGTCGGTGATTTGGCATCCTTGGACATGGTTCCACTGCCAAAAAAAATTGAAGTATTATATTATATTATGTTACACGAGGGTAAATGACTGTTATTTACAAGTTCAGAAGTTTTAATTCTATATTATGCCATGATAATCTATATAACTTAATTCCATTCAATATTTTTAATCGATGAACACAAGGTTTGTGTTGAACTATCCCTGCAAGTAGCAGCATGCACCTCATTGACTATTATGTACTCCCAGCTCTGCAACCACCCTCACCACTTCAGGAGAAGAATCCGTTTCTGATCACTCAAGAGTGAATGCTTATTTTTCCCAAACGCAGTTCTTCCAGCAGTAACGGAATTGGAAACCATGCCTCTCGTAGCTCAATCCCTCTATCCATGTCCTCTGTGTGCTCAAATAAATGTGTTAGCAGGGATGGCACATGAGACCAATTAATTTACATTTGCCATTCAACATTGCATTCCACGGATGAATCTTTTAATTGGCAGCCTTCCCTTCCTTGAGCAATGAAACGGGCCTTTTCATTTCATCCTCAGTATTAATATTTGCAGTAATATCTTGCAGCTCAAGGAATAGAAGTCTGCGACCATTATTGTATATGCTGGTCAAGAGGATTAACAACCCTGCTTCAAGAGGTCGCAACGTCAACTTACTCCATCTTAAACATTTGTTTAGAATTCCCTACTATCATTTCTCTCCCAAACCTAAGGTTGGTCCCACACTTTCCGATGGGCATTTTGTTGTAAACAATTTTAAATGAGGTCGGCTTCTCCTTTCTCCTTTTCAACACAACTGGCAGATCGAAGAAGATGCAGCTCTCATGGAATTAGCTACCCTTGCCACAAGAAAAATAACTGACTTGCACATAGAGCAAATACTCTTTTAACTTCCCATGGGACATTTCAATTGCAACTAACACTAATCTCTTTAGGGACTGGACAGCTTGACTACTGCACGCAATGACCCTCATCCTGAGACATTTCGCCCCCAAAAATGAATGGTCAAAGACATGGTGCCATTGCAAGGACAGAAAATGGAGAGACAAGAATCATGAGCGATGACGAGTCAACATCCAACCAACCTCTTCCCTTTGTCTGTCCCCGCCCTCTCCTCCTTCCTGTTAATCCCTGATTTTCCCTCTTCGCCGCCCACTCCACCCTCCCCTCCATCGCCACCTTCTGTCCCCTCTGATGTGGCAGCTGCCGATGGGGAGACTGAGAGCCCGCCATCCGCCTGTGACCGTTTCTCTTCATCATCCTTTGCTCGGGCCACACCACCCTCCTCTTCCCCCTCCCCCTTGCGGCCCCTCCTCTCCTTCACCCTCCCCTCTACGTCTTCTTCATCCTCCTTGGCATCAGAGGCTGCTGCTGCTGATCCTGCACCAGCAGCAGAGGCCCCACCACTCGTGCTGCCATCCCCGGCTGCTCCCCATGACGACGCCACATCTGTCTTCGACTCCAAAGACTTCGGCCCTCCGGCCCTGCCACTATCCCGACCCCCGTTCGCATCTACCGCAACAGCAAGCCGAGATGGACGGTGCACCGAGGTTGGGAAGAGAAAGGTGGGACGAGTCGTTAGCCTCACTCACCCCCAACACGGTCAGAGGGTGGCAGAGCCCAGGATGGGCCCTGCTGGAGAGTGAACAGCTACGACAGCTCTCTCGCTGACAAGTTGCTAGCTCACTGAAAGAGTGGATGATGTGAATCCTCCTCTCACGTGCCGACGGGTGGGACAGCCCTGACTTACCTAAGCCCAGAAATAGGGCTTTGAGGGTGGTCCCTGAAGGATGAGATGAATCCGAAGAGATGCCTTTGTCGAGGAGAATGTGAGTATGCTTTGAAGGGAGATTTTTAATCACCCTCTTTACCAAGCTTCAAGCCTCTCCCCCAAAACAAGGGATGGCCCACAGGAACTCTTCAAGCTTCCTTCGTTGCCGAGGTGATCCGTGAGCCATCAAGGTTGACGACTGGTCAGGATGTCACCATGGCCGTGAAGCTTCAAATAGATTCCAGCAGGAAACCAACAGCCTCACAGAAGTAGCCTCGGCTCACCCCCTCGGAGAACAGCAACTTCTCATTTTCACGTTGAGTTGATGAGCCTGCACGCTAACCCCAGGCAGAAAGAAATACATCCATCCACACAGCCATACACACACACAAACCCTGACAGGTCTTGCCAATGAGAATAAAAATAAAGCACAATGTGCACCAGTAAAATTAACTGGTGTCAGTGCAGAGCACAGGGTCTGGAAAACAGATGTGTTCTATTTTGTGTCAAAACCTGAAAACTACGCAATTGGTCTCACAACATATCAAAGAGCAAAGACTAATTTCAATGTGGACAAACATACAGAAATGAGTGGCCTTTTGCAGATAACCTTTTTATGCAGCTTGAAGCATGAACGATGAAAAAAAATCAAAAAATAAAATATGGATTGAGCATGATAATACCTAATACTCAATATTTTCAATGTGAACACAATATAATAACGAGTCATGTCAGAAAGCATAGTCATAGGGTATTAAAATGTTTTCTTCCTTAACTTCAGTTACTAACATAAGCTCTTCTCACCTGATCAAATCTTTTCCATTTTGGTGATTTAATACTAGCATCTCTTAAGAAGTGATCACAAATTAATCAGTAATTCTTTATAAAAACTTACTCTTTGTCAAGTTCAGATAATGTAAAGAGAGGGGCATGCACATGGAAATAATTAAAATTTCATACTCGTTTTACCTAATCAAAGATGCAAACTATTCAAGATTAAACGTATAAACTAAGAGCAATGTCCACAGTAAAAAAAGAATGAGTGGAAATTTGCAATTACAGATTTCAAAATAGATCCGCATGGAATTACAAAAGATGACAAGAATTTGAAGTAGCATTAGATATCAAAGCTTATGATGCCTAAGTTATAGAAAAAAGAGAATTTTGTGACATATTTTTGTATTAATTGGCATTAAACAAAATACCACTAGAAGAGCAAAGCGAAGAGGTATTTGCTGAAGACAATGTACCTACTTACAATGTACCTATGAATAACTTTAAACAATATCAAGGAATCATCAACAGGAAAATTGAGAATGTTAAAAATATTAACACTAGCTCAAGCAGAACACTGGAAATATCCTAAAGATATACGTACTACCATTTACAAATCAAAACAGACATTCATGAATTAATGACTCAATCAATACTAGCTACCTCAACTAGCAGTGGACTTCAAAACACTCCTATATATCTAAGGGAACTTAATAGCACGAAATTATTTTTTTCCTTGAACCACCTAAAATATTTAAAAAATCAAGCAAAATTGTATTCACCAATTAAAGCTGTATTGCTTTAGGCCTATTTTTACACCATGCATGTAGTAGTACATGGGAGAGTATGACAGGGTAAAAAATCGACTTTTGGATTTAAATTGAAATGTCTTGAGGTCTCATGAACACATTTTGACCACTCTCAATGTCTGTGATAGGTTTCTTATGCACAAGATGCCTCGAAAAGTATTGATCTTATCTACTTTAAATTTCATACATAGTATTTAATTTAAGAGTAGAAGAACTTATTAGATTTTGGGAGAGATTCTTTCTCAAACCCTTGAAACTTTTTATACTTGCATCAGTAGTCCCACCCCCCAAAAAACTATCATAAGATTGAAAAATCCAGAACTAATACTTTCATTTTCTTTACCTCATTAAAATAGGAAAGAAATGAGAATAATGTGAGACTTGGAACAAAATATGGAAGAATTTTGTTCAGTTAAATAGCTGAAATGCTCTGCTTTGTACAGGTATGGTTTTTATATTAATTACATTTAAAACAAATGCAATACAATATTTCCCCAGTACATAAGCAGACATATAGATAAACTGTTCTGGCCCATGATTTTTCCAATAAGATTAGAATTCATTATTACTAAACCCTAAAAAGAGATGAAAACTTATGATACAACATATATTTTGACCATATTTACAAAGAATCTCAAATGCATTTTGGCATATCAAATTTGTTAATCAGCATGCCAGAAAAGTCATTAACATAATCTGTCACTATTTGGCAGAATAATTGAGAAATATAATCAATCAGTTTTTGGGAGAAGATTTAACATTCCAGTCGAGACAAATTTTACTCTCAGGATGATATTCAAAAGAGTATCAAATAATTCTTTTAATAGTAATGTTAATTCGTTTTTAATGCACTAGATATGCATAGGAGGAAACATGGGAGGAGGCGACATGACGTATATCCAACCTCAACCACACATTACTACATATACACGCCTCAGTTCAAAACCTCAGCAACAAGTGTTTCTCAATGCAATTCCTATATGGCATGCTCAAATAGTTACATCAAAATACCTATCAAAACCTCCTCTTATCACATCCTTTAGTTCCTAATAATACTTAATAAGTTTATATACACCTGAAGCCCTCTTAAAAATAACCCCTCAGTGACATTTGAATCAATATGAAAAGCATCATGCTAACCCTAATACTATCTGAAATCCAGACCCCGATTTTAGGAAAAAACGAAGGCATCAGGAATGCAAAATAAGAAATTTTATGGGTTATTATAACTTCGACAATAAAATAAGTATTCACAGCATTTACACAGTTTCACACCATTCCAGAAAATAATCTTCTTTCTGCAAGATTGTAAGCAGGTTCCACTTAGGAAATTTGTGGTTAAAAAAGAAACTGATCAATGCAGAGAGAGCAATCATGTGCATATTTAGCCAAATACCACTTATTTCACAAAACTTCAGTAAGGGTAAATTGAGAAGGAGATTTCAATACAGAGAATAGTAACACATTTCACGTAATATCCAAACAGTTTCACACAGTAAGTAAAATCAAGAGCCATTTACACAATTTAACATTGGAGTAGTAAAACAACTGACTACTTCAGAAACTGAGGTTGATTTTTGGCACTGCCACGAGAATAGAAACCAGAAGAAAATGCGTGAATTACCATCTTCAGAGTCCTTTATTACTGCTTCTTCAGTTGCTGAATCATTAATCTGATGATGATGCTGGTGAACAAATGATGAACAGACCACAGCTGCCAGAGACACTTTCACTTCAAGAACGGCCTCTCTCCAGAGGCTTCCAAACGGAACAATCAACAGAAAAACTGAAGATGATAACTGTCATTTGTTGCCTAAACGGCTTTAATCACAAATACTTGCTGATTCAAGTGATGACTTTTCTTCATATCATACCAAAAACGGCTCATTTTTGGAATTTAATATCATGAAAAATCAACCCAGCATTGAATATTAATGTAATCAAGGAAATATTTATTCATCATCCCCTTCAAGTTCATGATAACAATTCAAGGATTAAGCCATAACAGCTTCTCGAAGATATTCCATTTTTCAAATAAGCTCCATCGGGCATAAAATTTAAATCCAAATGTTTTCCATGCACCATTTTTCCTAATCACACAAACTAGATCAAAGTTGACATCATTTTAATGTGCACACTTTTAAGGCTCTTGATTTTACAAAATTGTAGTTGATACGAGACTCAAGCCATGTAATTTAATGAAACAATGGATCCATACTTTACCTTTAATATCCTTTCCATGGCAACTGCTCTCCTCCTGAAATAAACACAGGTTGAAAATGTAAAACTTTCAATGCTACAACACTAACAAAAAACATTTCTCATTAAAAAGTTTGCCATATCAACTTCCAAATATTTTTTTGCAATAAAAGCTAAAATAATCATTACTATAAAATGAAACAATTTTCTATGTAACTAATGATTACTCAGGTCACATATATAATTCTTAGCCATAAAAATAAACCGGGCTAAACCTGGTTTCCATTAATGAACATACATTCCGACCAAAAGCAAATACAAGTTAATGCCAATTCTGTGACACTACACAGCACAATTGTTTACCTCTTCAGCAAGAAGTTTTTCCTCCTCTTCACCAATTGTCAAATTGATCGAGTCTTCATTATCCACAGCATTGCTTTCTGATACTGCCTTTTCTACCACAATGGGTTCTCGTTCTTTCACATTTAACCTCGAGCCTTCTTCAGCCTTGAAATGCAAGTAATTGGTCAAATGCCTTTAATGAATTTCTTCCAGAATTAATTTGTTAATTAAAGTAGTATCCTATCACAAAAAAGGCTAATCAATTTATCAAAATAAGTCCTTATTAACCCTTTTGCTGCCAGCCCCTTGCAGGTAG
>LYUA01000315.1:483982-499823 GCA_002093875.1 Calopteryx splendens
CGAGATTTGCCAACGTATCGACCGTTGTTTAATAACTACTAATCGTTTTTTCAGATTAGGACAATAAGGTGGGGACAACGGATCCTTTTGAAAACACTAAAATAAGGGTTCAAGGAAAGTAGCATGTTTGGCGATATAGAAGATGATAAAAATTGTCTTTAACATGATATATTGCTGCAGTAAATGCTTGTGCATCTCTCAAAAACTGACCAAATGACACTGCTAAAATACCACATTTTCGGGGAGCATATTCTTGAACCTCAACCGAAATCAAATATTAGAAGAGAACCATTTAATTTGCAGAAATCAGAATGTAAGAAGGCTGCAAAGTTCTTCTCACAGAGTCAACAACCCTTTAAACGTCATTCTGATGCACATCCTACAACAAATGCTAGGAAAGAATTACTTTCAAAAATGAGACCCTAATGCTTCCAAGAAACTTTAGAAAAAACTCTCCTGATTTCTCAAATACTTAATATATACCAACAATATGCTGAGCACGTCATACTTTAATCAAAATTCTAGTGTAGTTGATGGTATCGGCCGTTACTTGGTGAAAAAGATTCATCATTGAAAGACAAAACAACTTTATTTTTCCACAAACTCATTATTTAGAAGATTGTGGAAAACTAAAGTTGTTTTGTCTTTCAACGAAAATTCTAGTGAAGTAGTTCATATTTCACCTATTCCCTCAAAACCTTCCACAACCCTACTCCATCACCAATGAAGTAGTCCTTGTCAAAATCAGCAATCAACTTTCCTTTGCTCATTCACAAATGTCTCAAGTACTTAAGCATAAGCAGATGGTGAGAGCATCCTCTACCTTAATTAACCCCAACAAATACTCCCCACATAATAATCCATCTTCCTCCACTTTAAACTGAAGCACCATTTCGAACTCTTTCAAGCATCTGGTGAAAGTTTCCAAATAAATAACAATTCACACCAAGTGATAAATTAACTTGCATCAGAACATTTCACTGATTTGCCAAGAGCTTCCATTTCCCAAACAGCTCAATTTCAAGTACACGCATAAAACGTTCCCAGCAAAGATGAAATTGTGCAGGCCACATCCTTGAGCAATAGTGTCCAACTAACACCTTTTTTTAACATAGGTAGTATCAAACAAAAAGGAAACCTTTTGAAGTCATATCCGAAAATACCACAAAATAATAACCACTGGAGCGTTAAATGCTGTCGCAAAAATGGCTATTCAGTTTGAAAAATGCCTGGCTCATATTAACACAATGAATTAATAATTAATCCACGTAATTTCTCCGATAAATATAAAATGATTCCCCTGTTATACATACATTTTTCATCTACCTTGGTAAACTCATAAACCATTTCCTACGTGCCAAGTATTCACTTATTTAGCTATGAAACGTTTACGCAAATAAGTCTTTAACTAGTATTCAAATGATCATAAAATGGATGAAGAATCACAGAAAAATTATTTGAATTAATAAGTTTTTGCAATCTAAAATACTGAGCCAAACTATGAACTCTCCCGTTTTTTATGCATCATAATCGCACAATCAACTCCTTAAGCATGCATAGCCTTGCTTAAAATAGCACCTGAAAGACCTCATTAAGATCGTTTATTTAATTTCATCATAAATTAATTTTTTGAGATTACATGAAAAACTTTCAACATACACATATATCGGTTCCTATTAAACGCATTTATTACGGTAAACATTAGCAGCATACACTCAAAAGTTGTCTAAACAGCTGTAACTGCAACAAACTTTGGACAAGTCTATTGGTCACCAAAACTCCTGATTGAACTCCTTTCAAACAATGACGTCCTGCAAATGTTTTGTATAAACAACGAAGCCACAATTTAAAGCACTGATTGATTTTTGTCATTGTGGGATGAAATTAAAAATTACATGCAGCTGTTTCATTTACAGTTTATTCAAAGCTAATTTCGCATATTACCTCAGATAAATCATGACTGCCCTGCGTTCATCACCCACGCCGAGAGCTACACTTCATGTCTCAAAATGCTTAAGTAGATAACGCCGATGTACTCTATATATTTTAATAGTACTCACTTCCTAGAGACCTCTTCGCCGGCTTCCTCTCAGAAAAATCAAACAGGTATTCCTCAGGATCGTGGCCTTCGTCCACAAGAACCTTGCATAAAATTGTAGAGAATTAATATTAACATGGCGTCCGGAAGAGTAACATTGGTTTAAAGAAACATGTGGAACTTAAACGCATTCACTACCTTTTGTAATCTTTCAATTAAAACCGCCTTGACTCCATTTTTATCCAAGCCACGATTTTCCAACTCGGCTCTCAAGTCAATTACACGTAAATCTGCTAACTTTTTCTTCTCAGATTCAGACGCCATTCTGCTAATATCCACACGACCAAGCAATTCTCCTTTTTAACGAGACCGTACGAGATTCACGATGCCTCCCTGCGCTTCCAGGCCTGTTTTTGCCCTCCGCGCATCTATCGTGCCATCTATTGACAAATCACTTGACCAAATGGCGCCAAAATGAACCGTCTCAGTAAACACCTAAGTTTCTAATATTGAACACTATTATATACTTTAATATTTTACTTTCGTATACTTTTTAAGAGGGGCGCGGTAGTTCAGTGGGTTGAGCGCTGAGTCACTAACTTGAGGGACCGGGTTTGAATCCGGGTGACGCCTCTAGTCACCATCAGCTTCTCCCAAGCTATGAATAATTTTTCGTGCCTGGTCATCCTGGGAAATCACAGGCGATAAAGGGAATGGAACTGGCCACCCTACCATGATGTGTGAATTTCACACGCCATTGGGCTTAGTACTGGGGGTACTGGCTGAGCTCTACCTTCACCTACCAAACCAACCTTTGGGTTGATTACTCTGATTTGATATATGAGAAATCAACATTATGCATGACATTATAGCCAGTACAAAAATTCAACTTTAATTTTATTTATTCAAGTGCTAAGGATAGCTAAGTTATATACCACTGATCAAAGTAATTACTCCTTTGCAAATGTCATATATCAAAGTACAACTAAGCAGTTATACCTACAAAGAAAATTGAACCAATCTAATAAAAACAATATTAAATGCTCATTTAGTACTCAGTACATCACCAGTAGTTTAGGATAGTTCCAATATGAAATATCATGATAAAATTCAAGTCTGAGCATGGCAGACCTACAAAGAAAAAGAACCTCACGAGACTTAATCATCAATTTTAATTTAAATCCTAGGATAATGTATCTTTTTCAATTCTTACAAAAACCATCCATGGATGTGTACGTGTTGCATGGCTCATAAGTTTAAAAATGTTGCCTTTTGTTCTATGGAACAATGCATCCAATCGCTTAGTCGTCCTTACATACACACAGAGTATTCTTTTTCCATATATCATTTGCTTCTACCCATCTCAATCTATATAAAGAATTTCAAAAAAAGAGTTTGGTTTTAATTCCATGAGTTAAACCACATCTTCCTATGCTATTTCACTCCTCCATCAGATGCACATATATAATTACATTCCCTGAAACTGGGACTTGATAAGAACTTTTTAAACTATAATGTGAACCAAAAGCTTTTAAAAGAAGTTAAATGCCACTGTTGTTCTCACTTAACTACAGGAACTATAATGGACCAAGCAGTCTACGTTCTCAAGCATTATTCTTTATTTATTATCATTTTATCATTCAATTGCCCACATCATCATAGTCTTTCAATCCTAAGATTGGTAGACTGCAGCCACAGTAGGTCTTCCTTCTTACATCCCCCTTCATTTCTCCTAAGAATCTCTTGATCTTCCCCTTCAATTTTACCATCCATTATGTTTCTGAAATATCTGTTGTCTCATGGTGTGACCAAGCCATCAGACTCTTCTTTTCTGTATGGTACTCCATATGGTCTTCTCCTTTCTTCTGGTCTTCTCCTGAGAATATGACTAGTCATCACTCCAAAAATCACCTACTTCAGGTCATTTCACAGACTTCTAGAATGTTTAACACCAGCCTGGTCATTTCTATCTTCGGATTTTCCAACTTCCCCACTCCGAAGGACCCCACATTCCATGTCCCTAGCATATATCTATTTTGACTGATGTTCGCGTCCCAGTAGTCCCCAGCCGGAGATCCGTTTGGGGGACTATTTTCCCTCGGGAATATTTTACCGGGATGAATGCCATCATGACATATATGTGAATGCAAGACTGCATCTTCTAGGGAGACTAATGTGGAGGTTTCCTGTTGGCTTCCACATCGCAGTAATGCTGATTCTGTGAACTTCACTCCCGCCCTCAGCTATGGCAGTTTAAGTTTACTAGCCAATACAGTGGAACAGTAAAACAAAGTTTTAACAAATACGAACATGCCCTAGGTAGTGGGGATGAATGTCCACCTAGGTGGGATTCAAACCCACGACCTTCAGTTTCATAGTTGAGGATGTTACCCCTTCGTAGCCGAGGCTGGCAATGAGCTATATATAGCTAAGCATGAGAAATATATAGAAGGAAATAAGTGAACGAACATAATTTTTGAAAAAATAAAACTCTGACTTAGTTTTTTTAAACACTTTCCTAAAAAAATATATTCATAATTATCATTACATTACAGATATACAATTCACACATCCAGTCTAAGCTGATTGATATTCCCAATGTGGGCTTTTTTCAATGCTTCCAGTGAACATTTACAAATGACAAGTATATTTAATGATAATATAGGAATAATGCATCTTGTTACAAAGACTATTTGACACATCACAACGACAAAATCAAGTTTACCGCCATTTTCACAGATTTAATTTTTATGGAAGGAAATATTGTACAAATTAAATGAGATAAAATTATGAGCCATCAAAAGTGAAGATATTATTACAAGTCACTTTCCACATGCTTTCCCAGCCATTCACAACAGTCTTACTGTGTAAATTAAAATGACATCATCCTTCGTGATCCCAAGTGTCTTAGCATATTCACAGCAAAATTAAGAGAGGTTAAACACTTGCACACACAACAGCCTAGTGCTACAAAAAATCCTTCCAATACAATCCTATCATTAACAACTGGGATATTATGATGGTGAAATACTGCAGACTGTTGCAACCTTTACCGAGTCCAAGTGAGATATAACAACCACACATTTTGAAATCTTCACTTCTGAATGATCACCTACAACTTTTCTTCATTATCAGGGGTTCATTAGTACAAACGGTTGTCTGATCACAAGGTTGAGATGCAATTCTTGCAGTACAAAATGCTATGCATTTTTCATTTTGGAAAATAGATTAAGTTAACACATTTATCACTCATCACTACAACTGACTTCTTTCAATTAATAAGCTTGATAAGTGTCTCTGATTGGACTTAAGCCCATGAATTTAAACCCGTAATTACAACCTTCTACTCACTGTCAAACCCAGTAAGTTTGAAAGAGATTTAGGTCCTTCAAAAGCTATTATTGTTCTTCCATTCTGACCAATTAAGATATTGAGCAGACCAATACTGCACATAAACTCAGGATCAACTTCTGCCAACCTTTATAATTATAACATGTATTTGTATTTAAAAAAAAGTTTCAAGGATGAACATGCTTTTATGATAAAAAACCATTAAAGAGAGCACACTTGAAACACATGGTTTCACATGAAATTAATAGTACATACTTCTCTGCTACCCCATATTAAATGCTTCACCAACTCAAGTACCTATGTGATCAATAGCCTGCTTCTAAGTGAAAAACTCAAGCCATACAACATATTTTCTTGTGAAAGTAACAGATGACATTACTCTTAAACCTAAGGATGCACACAAGTATTCATTCATATAATTCATCTCCCTCATTGGGCTCCTCACCTAAATGAGGACATCAACTTGCACTCCTATGCTGAGGATAAAGTTTCTCTTTATTTGCCATGCAATTATTTCAGAATTTCTCATTGGAAAGGCAAGAGCAATAGACCACGAACTATTAAGGCAATGTTTGGCACTGAAATACTCCATTTGTAAGTTGATGGCTAACGATGAAAGTCATTTTATGACAATGCTAATCAGTGAGCACAGTAAACACATGACGAAAAGTGAATTTCTCCAGGAAAAAAATAACTAGGAAAATGTAATAGAGAGCAATGCCACTGTTAAAAACAAAAAAAATAACGCCAAAATAATCACACAGCAATACATCTCTAACTATGCCCTTGACTCATAAACAAGTGTCTATGAATCAAAAGTACAACAATGCCAAAGCTTCCACTTCAAATTCCACTCCTGAATATTTAATAATTATTATCTTACATTTGGTCACTACATTAAATACCTTGCAATACTGTTCAAAAACATTACACTACATTCCTGCTTTCACAGTTACAGATGCAGAGCCAATAAGAATAAATCAAATACACTGCAATGACAAAAATCATTTGTTTGGAGCTATTAACTAACTAGTCCAAGTATCACTTCCTACAAGGCATGATAAACTAAGGAAGACAATAAAAAAGTGTGGCTAAAATGGTAATAGAACATTACCATTATCAAAATAGTATCATCTCAATTAAACTACTTACAACCAGGGTATTTACAAAAGAATGAATGACATGCAACAAAAATTTACTGCAGGTTTTCTTTTGAGTGCAACAAAATTTACATTTACATATACCACAATACATTGGTAATGTTAGATAAAATTCAGTGTCATTTCATGACACCTCTTATAGCATATATGTACTATTAAATATATATGTAGTCATAACCACTTCTTGCTTTGGTTAAAATGCATTGTTGAAGGTGAAATAGCAGGTATTAACAAGAAAATTTCTTGAATATGGTTTCAAGGGAGTCCCATGTTTCCATTAACTGGGGTGTGCATGAAAATAATGATAAAATGTTAAATTAACCATGGTAGTTGATATCAAATTTTACAATATAGTAAGCTGGCATACACTTGACGTCTGACTAAATGGCCTTACCACAATAACTGTGACATACAGCACAGTTAACACGAGGTATAACACGGTTTGGGCATGAAAATGATGCATGATAAATACTGATGGCAAAATATCTTCCACTAGCACATGCTAATCCACTATTGGTGTTAAATATTCAACCTCTTTTAATTTTGACATATGCGCTTCTCAAAAGCTATTCTATGATTCAAATGCGAGTCCAAAGAGAGACATGAAATTGGCAAACACTGGATAATAAATTAAAGGCAGCACGGCCATACAGGATTTGAGTAATAGCCAATATTGTTCCCTTGGCATAAATAATAACTTATACAGTTCCATTGGCATAGATTATTTACGATTGATTAATGATTAGAATTATACCTTTATATCCTAACAGATAAAAATTGAACTTCAATGCAAAATATCACTCGAAGAAAGACAAATTTCACACAGATCATGCAAAATTTTCAAATAAAGGCTATTAAATTTGTTGAAAATTACCGCTTCTGCGTAATACAGAATTCCAACAAAAACACATCAGATAGCCACTATTCAAAGTCAGATATACGTTTTCAAATAGCACTACACAAGAAGTAGGTGTAGGAATATTTATTGTAAACAGCAAACATAACTTCTTTTTGACAACATGAATACGTATTTAATTTTTTTGATTTCTCATCACTCCAAATTCATCAACTATTTGCTGAGAGATATTTATTCAATGACAATTTTAATTGGCATTTGGTAACACTGCCATTTTAGGTACTTTTTGAAACTGAAACCATATAATTAGCTGTGTGTGCAATATCTTTGTTACTAATTTATGTCACACATGCATTAATAGCCTTACCAAGCTCACTCACTTTAATAGAGCTCTGGTGATGTTTCAAATATGCCTGCTTATGCATAATACTAATATAAGAGAACAGTGAGTACGTGTGTGCACCATATCCCAGTTTTAGACATTTTAGGTAAAAACATAGGGGTACGTCTTTCCAATTACATGACAAATGAAGAGGACTGATGTAAATGTATCACTTAAAAAATACATGTACTCTGAAATGAATGGTGCCCTTGCAAAGTTTTGTTGAAAGGGTTTATGTAGAAAATATTAAGAAATAATAGGCATTTGATAATTCTATCAGTATTGTACAGTAAGATATTTTACAAAATCATTCAATGTTGATAATTTGGAGAAATAAGGGTGGTAGGCCTGAGATACTTTAGCAAGAATGAGAATGAGTATGCTGCTACTGTATTGGTAAAAAAATGAAAAATAAGCAGATATAACTCTGAAATTATTGTAAATTATTTTACACTTTCACATAAAATCTCAATATGAGTAGAGGTAAAAAAATGCATCCATTTTTGACAGTTTTCATTCTTTTACAAAATAGCCACACATGCTTACTAGTAGGTTAACTCACGAGCTTTTTTCATAAAATGCTGTATTTACTTGAGTAATAAGTATGTATTGCAAAGGCTTGACCATTTAAGTAATGTTGCACTTTTACTTCACTAATATTATGTGTATAAAAATAGGACTTCCTAATGTCACAAAACTCAACACAGCAATCATGAGGATGATGAAGAATTTGTACAAAGATACAGGAAGTTGCTAATCGATCCTAGATTTACGTTCCGATTCTTTGTAATATAAAATTAATTGGCAAGTATATCAAAATTAGTTAAGTTTATCATCACGTGCATCTAATTGAATGTTACTCCTACAATTTGTGCAATAAATAGCTAGCAATATGGTATTTAATAGGCAGAAAGTGACTCACATTCTCAAAAAATTTACTTAATATTTTTTTGATCCTTTAAAATATTTAAAAATGCAATGAAAAAATTATTTGCCACCAAATTTACAGATCTATACAGAAGACAAATATTAGTTCAGTCTTAGCCAACACTGACTCTAAATCTGGAATAATACTTTTAATTAGAGCATGCAATTTATACATAAATTACCTATGACCAATCAAGACTCATCCCTTACATAAATAAATATGTTTCTATATAATTTCACATGGTCATAACTCCCAACATTTTGAAGAACCACCGCTTATTCTATAAAATTTTATGACAGTCTGATACTGCCCTAAAATGCCCACCAAATCATACTGTTCTTTGTGTGTTTGAGTGATTTTTAGAACAAAAAAACAATAGACACAATCTCAGATGATGTTACAAATAATAACATGAGTAACTATCTGAAACTGAATTTCAGTTAGCAAAACACTAGGAAAGAGCTCATGCTTGAAAAAATCTGAAACAGTTTAATGAAACCTCCAATTCAAATTTCACACAGAGGCAATTCTACTGAAACAGATTAATACACCTAAAATAATGCTCCTTCATATTGCATTTTCACTCTATTGTCACGTACAGAGGAAAATGGATAACTCTCTTTTGGTAGGTATGGCCTGAATAAGGAAAGTGGAGAAAAAATAATTTTCTGAATATATTAAACTCAAGTGGCACACTTTGTTATTGAGGAATGGCAATAGCCATATTGATGGTGGCAATACCTATACAAGAATCAGGAAAAAGAAAATAGAAAATCTTTGATTAAAAATTATGTGGGTCTTCAAAAATTATGAATGGACTGCATATAGCAATTTACATACAGACAAACATGGAAACTCATGTGCAGTCCATATCTTGTCATTGGTTCATTACATTCAAGACATGTTACGTATAACTTCTGGAGATGTCATAATATTCACAGCATACAAACCTACAAAAAAGTCAACTTAATACAGCAATATTGATTGCACTTGAACTTAGAGACCAAGACGCGCAGAATAAAGATCAAACATCAACAATATACAAATCACTTAGCACTTTCCTCCATTTTCATATTGCAACATCAGCAGACTGCACAGAAGCATTTGCTACTTAATGGCCTTAGTCTAGGTGACATGGTCATTTCATTTCAACTCTCCAGCCACTAGAGTGATTATCCAATGAGGTAGCTAAGCACAACTGCCAAATCCCAGATGGTCCACCAAGAAATCGATTCCACCACATAAAATGACCATCACAGGGCATGCTGAAAGAAGATTAAACTTTCTTGGGTGCAAGGAGCAGCCACTCCATCTTGAATGCAACTAACCCACGAGCACAAGAAAAGACACGGAATGGAAAGTATCATTTGGTACTCATATACCCAAACTCACATATATACACATACACACCCACACACACACACACACATTACAAGGGCTTTGACTAAAGCCAACCAGAATGTCCAAATGATCTCACTGAAAGTGGTCTTTGTAAGCCACAGTTTTGAGAGGTTTCATGAGGCTGAAGTAGTTAACACACAAATAAAATTGGGTAGTGAAGAACAAACTCTCACAACAACAACCTGCAGATCAACTGCAGCCAGTGATAGTGAAAACAACGTTTTGTGACTGGCCCGGCTAGGATCCCATTTCTGACACTGCCTCTGACTCTACCGCCGCTGCTGCCATCATGAGCATTTGGTGCTGCTGGGAGGTCAAGTGAGTGGCAGATGGTGATTGGTGGGGTACTGATGTGGTGACCACCGTCGGGGGAGCAACCATTCCAGGGGTGGGGGAAGCAAAGAGACTGGCTGCATCCACTATGCCACCACTCCCAAAGATATCCAATGCATCCACCGGCCCAGTAACAACCTGAAGGAAGTAGTAGATAGTTGAATTTGAGGAGCATTTAACCATACTTGGAAAAAAAAATTACTGCACTTTCTAAAAATCAATGGTTCTCACGCAAGGGTTTCTAAATGCTCTAGTGAAAGTGACTAGCACCTTTTTAATATAAAATTTAATACATCTCTCCAAGTTACCATTTTAAGAAAACAGAAACCACACAATATTACCAGAGATCGTAACAATTCAGTTGATGGAGTATTGTTTGCAATAGTCAATCAGTTATTTGTTTCTACTGGGAGATACACCTTTCCAAAGGCAAGACTCATTGTAAGTGTTTAAAGCTCAAAGTTGATTGGGTGGCGAACACAGTCCCCTCAAAGCATATGTATTTTAATTAACAAATTTCAACAGTAAGAAATGAAGAATTATGATAATGGAAGTCTTTAAAACTGATAATTCTTAGGAAATACACTTTTTAAGCAGTTGGGAGATGCCCTAATACAAACTAAAATCAAAAGAGCTGAATATAAAAATTAAAAAAAAAAAATAAAACATTCATTCAGTATATAGAAAACTGAAGGCATAGGAAAGATTTTGATTAAAATTTGTCACTTGAACTTGTGATGCTATATATATACATATTGCCACAATCTTGATCAGAGATCTTTTTGTGTAATTTTAGATGCTTTGCAGTAATTTAGACCATCACATTTAATACTTGTCTGTCCACACTGCAGAATAAGAATATAATATAGAATAAAATAGAAGACTTAGCACTGATTTTGCATTATTACCACCAATTTTTAATAAACCATTTGTTTTGTCAATTATTATGGAAGATTAATATAGAATGCAAGCTTATGGCACATGCAATCTATGAACTGTAAAAACAGGAACTGATTGTTTATTTGATGTTCGTAATTAACTACTGAACAATTCAAGTGATTTGAATAATTATTTGCATGCCATCTCATGGCTGAATGACTTTTTGTTTGAGTGAAGTTTATGTCAGTATAGCATTGCAACAACTTCATAGCACTACTTCCACTCAGGGACAAATATGTTGGAAAATGTAGCATCAAGTCTTATAAAAAGTTACAAAGCAACAATACAAAAATTACTAATGACATTCACATGCTTTTATGGAAGGAATCCACCTTTCATTGGCGATTGTCAAGCTTCAATTGTTGCCCTCCCCCCAGTGAACATTGAATGGCGTTTGTGCATGAATAATTAAAAATCACCCACAAGATTGTGTGAATATCAGTATTCTTGGTAGTTTTAGGTTTCCATTTTTGCTTTGACTTTTATTATGATTTGTTTTTCCACATGCATATTTAGACCAAAATCTCTATAGAAATCATAGAAAAGGCTTGAGGTGACCAAAAATTAAAAAAAACATTGCATTATAACATACCTTATTGACCTTGTGAACAATAGTCTTGACACAAGAAAGTAATTCATTAAAACTTGTACATGGAATTTACTTTGCTATGGCAGTGAGACCTTGATTTTTGAGGCAGCAGAAAAAAGAAGATTAGAGCCAATGGATATAAGGTGCAATAGAAGAATGATGAAAATAAAGAAGATAGACTGAGTAACAAATGAAGAACTTTGAAGAACTATTAAAGAGAGAAACCTATGGAGAACACTTATAAGAAAAAGAGGAAAATTAACTGGAAAACCTCCTGAGACACAATATTTTACTAAGTCTATAACCGAAGGAAATATAAAGGGGAAGGAGTACTGTGGAAGGCCAAGAATAACCTTAGAGAATCAGGTGATGGAAGATGCCACAGTACAAGTAACAGGCGAGTTGAAACAAATCAATCCTCAGATTGAAGTATCCTTGAAAGAACTGTCAAAGCAACAGCTTCACGTTTGACATACATATATTTGAATTTTTTCCCCCATAAGAATGCATTACAGTATATGTTTCTGTAGAGGGTGTATGAAATGGAAATTAACGGGCATGTAGGGCTGGAGCTGCTGAAGGATAGATATCTGATATACACTTTGTTCATTTCTTTCCTAATTATTTAAAAGGAGCCACCGTTGGCATTTTACACTGAATATGTATACAACAAATAAATATAATAATCAACAAAAAAATAATAAAATCCAGATAAAGTAAACACAAATGACAGCCTGTATAAACAAACTGGAAAATCAAAGGGAATTTCAGATAGTAAAATTAGGAGGCAAGAAGTTTTTTGATGCAACTGGTAAGAGTGATGGGAGGTGGAGAAGTCAAGTATTGGATAGGGGTAGGTGGAAGAGAGTGAGCTGAATAGTTTTAGGAGTTGATAAAAAAGAGATGCTGGGAGAGTGAAATATGGAATTAAGGTAGGTGTAAGAGATCACTGTTGCAGGTTTTACGGCCAGGGATATGGATGGAGAAAAAAGGTAGGATATTATTAGATAAGAAGCCACTGTTGACCACAATAAGGAGGACATTTAGGTCTTGAATTGTTCGATGGGCTGACTCAGGGATAATTCCAAGTGAGGACAAAATTATTTATGGGTTGAATTAAACAAACCACCACTCCCTATAAGCGTTGAGTAAGGAAATCAAGGATGGCTAGGGGAGGACCGTGAATATTGAAAACATATTTCAAGTTTATGTAACAAAAGAGTATGATTAACAGTGTCAAAAGCTTTAGAAAAATCAATGTAACAGACGTCAAGCTGTGGCTCTAAGTGCAGAAGTGACGCAAGACAAAAAGGTTTTTTAAACAAGATCCATGAGGAAAGAAGCCTTTCCGACACAGTGAGAAAAATAGAGATGGGACGATAGTTACTAACACTTTCATGAAACCAGACTTCCAAATGGGGTTCACGTCAGCTGCTTTCCAAGATGATGGGAAGGTGCCAACGGTAAAGAAGAGATTAAACAAGTAGAAAATGAGGAAATGGAGGTGCCCAGTGGTAAGATTGAGAAAAAAGTGAGCCGATGCCATGAGCACCGGTGGCTTTGTTTAGAGGCAACAATTTGGGGAGACGGAAGGTTTCCTGGGGGAAACAAACTGTTGAGAGTAGTGAAGTTGGAGGGGAAGCATTCATTGAAGAAGAAAGGCCTTTCCTCAACAGAGAAGTGATTAAGGTCGAACATTATAGTGGAAGGTATGAGTGGTGACTTTCATCTGAAATTGAAAAGTGACCAAAATTCTCGTACACCTAAGACCACTGGTAATGACACAAGGGAATAGAATTTGAAGGATGGAGATTATCTGCACAACAGCAAAGGAGACCTCTTCTAACAATTAAATTTTCATGAAATCCCCCTCTTGACTCAATTGGTTTTAAAACTTTTTGGGGGTTGATGCGATCACTTGTGATCCCTTGGATAGACCTGCAATTTGAAATTTCATATCCAAGGATGCTCAGTCACAGTTTAATGCATCTTGAACTAAGTTTTAAGTGTTTTCTTTATTTTTTTGTCAGACTTCATTTTTGTATATGTTCTCTGATGTTTTTAAGGTAGCATTGGTTTGTAAAACCTTGTAAAAAGGAACTCTTGGGAAGAACAAGGAGGAGTTACGTATACCTAATAATATAGGAATCAATCGTATTGCAAGGCTTCCATGATGGTGAAAATAAAGTAGTGCATAGGAAAAAACAGAAATATGTTGAGAGGTATTTCACACTTGTGTTTGCAGATGCCATACTTTGCCAACAAGCTAACTTTTACTGCTTTTTTTTTACAGCTTTCAAAATACAAACCTCACAAGGGTTCGAACACCTACCAACACAAGATCACATAGAAATTTTTAGTTCCTTACAAAGAAAGTCCAGAGTTGGGGAAATTAAAGTAAATTCTAAAGGTGATAAAGCGACAAATATTTTTGTGAACCAATTTGTGATATGAAAACCACACTCCAAAGTTTTGAGATAACAGTGATATTACTGCTCTGACACCTGCTTTTTTATCTTATAACAGTACATGCTTATAAAAAAACTGTCCAAAGCCATTAAATACCCATATTGATGGCAAATATGTTTTTCCATAACCACACCATGATATACTAAAAACAAATACATCTGGGATTCTTTGAGTGCATTAGTAATCAACTGCATCAACCACAGGATACAACCTTGACAGGAAAAAGTTTCTAAATCTTTATAAGGACTGCATGAAGCTGTTACCACTTTAACTACACAATACATTATATGAAGTTGCTCTGACTAGTCTGTCAGCAGCTGGCCTACTAACACCCTCTTCATATGAACAGAATGAGGCTACTATACCCTTTCCATAAGAACTAAACTAGTCTATTAACGTCTGGTACTGTGTTCAATTCAGATTTCACACCATCAAGTAAATTCATATTTTGAAAAAAGTAGAATTCAAAATTTAGGCTCTCAAATATTATGAAAGCAAAAGTGATAACGTAAAAATAAACAATTACCCTGATTTTGGTGTTTTAAACTACATACATATAATGATTGCATGCACGAAAAGTATAAATGAAACTTATATTGAAGTGCACAAGCCAGCTCAATAAGTTTATTAGCTACCTTTGAATTACACATGGTTACGTGTATTTTAAAAATATTACCAACTACAACTTAGTAGCAAATAAATACATCAGGACCATGGAGTACCTCAAAATATATTTTAGGTAGTTAACTAAAAACATTAAGACTTAAAACTTAAGAACTGCTAAGGTGCTTACATTGTCAATGATACAGCTATTATCTTTGTCAAACAGTGTATGTTCACTGTGAAAAAAACATTTTAGAAGAAAATCCTTCATATTTGGTAGGCAATGTCTCATGCAGCATGCTCATTCAAATAGAAAAATTAAGTTTCATTTACATTATGACCAATCACCTGATGTTCCTGCTGCCTCTTGATACCTGTGGCCACCTCCACCTCCACTGCCATCTGGTTGCCTCCGATGAAGTGCTCGAAGGACTGCGGCACCTGGTTCATCGGTACAAAATGATTCTGCTGCTGAAGAAGGTGCTGTTTCTGGACCGACACGAGTTGGGAGGGGAGAACATGGTTATCGACAATGTACCCATTGGGATAACCTGGTGCCATTGTGTATGCTAACTGGGAGGGGACAAAGGAGGATGCCACAATGCCAGCCTGCGGCTGCAACACTCCGTCACCACCATTGAAAGCCAAGAGGGTGGAGGGCGTGGTGGAGGACAAGGAGGGAGAGGACATTGCCGCCACTGTAGAATGGTTGGGGGCAGAGTGGACAATGGGGGTGGTGACTGAGTGGTGATGGGTGTTGGTGCTTTGGATCGCGGTGATGAACGCTCCGGG
>LYUA01000316.1:13730-25463 GCA_002093875.1 Calopteryx splendens
AACTTTCATAACCAAATGCTTACATTTATATTTTCGTCTGAGGTAAACCTCCCTATTGATATATAATCATTCATGTTTAGTCTGTTACCACCTTTGAAAACAGGAACTGATGGCATAACAGGTATAACTGATGGCTGGTTGGGGAGTAAGAGGTGAAGCTAATCACATGTTTTTTTTTTGGTTATCATTTCATTTACTCAAGTCCGATGGTGAAAATATTGCCATCTTCATAATTCACAATAAATATTGAAAAATGTTATTGCATAAAAATTTTCAGCAATTTTGTAAAATATCAAAATTATTGGTCATTACATTAATTTCAGTACACTATTATTATTTTACTCTCTATGAATATAGGACTCTCCAAAAATGGATTGCATTGTTTTCAGTGTTCTCAAACCATGTAAATATAAGGTATTATTATTTTAACTGGAAAGGTATCAGATCTTAGTATAATTGTTGTTGCGTTCATGTAAATCAGCAGGCTAAAATCTGAGCTTAGTCACTGTAGAATTACTGCACTCCCATTTATTGCATTGTAAACCCAGAAGGAAAGATTATAAATCTTAGCATTATTTTAGCTTTTCAAGTTTCCATTTCTTTTTTGTCAAAAAGGTGATTCGAGGGTGATTTTAAATGGGGGAATACGAGCCAGAACGCGAACACGTCCCTCTGACACTGCTTCATTAAGTGGTGACAGAACAAGTCGCATATGGCCCCACCAATATCACCACCACAACCATCACCATCACAACTTGCAGTCTCCAAGCTTAGCATCAAGCTCGCCTGCAATATCTCTTCATTTGCCTTCTGTGGCTCCTTCTGGTAATGATGCAGCATTTAAGCTGCATTGTGGGTTATTATTCTTGCTTTTCTGTGTTGCTTGATGGACTGCAAATTCTTTGGTATTTCATACTACAATGAATAAAATTTGGTAATAATTAATATGTGACTAGTAACATTAGGCTTTTTTTGTGGTAACAATATATAATTTATCCAAATCAATACATTGAAGGGCTACTTTTACAGGTAGAGAGCACTTCTGGCATAAGTTGACACGGATAGAGTTCCAATCTTATCTATAAGCTGTTTGAAGTGAAACTTTTTTGCAGTTCACATTTTCACATACCGTATTCCCTCGAGGTTGAAGCAGTTTGAGCATCAGTTACAGTACTAATTTTTTAGCACAAAATATTGACTCAAATCCATAGCTTAAGTATGCACTTAAGATACAAAAAGAAGCTTGTAAACTTTGCAATTTACATTGAAAATAAATCATAAAAGGTTCATGTAAAAATAATCATGCATGGATGTTGTGGAATAATGAAAAATATTTAGAAAACAATTCAATGAAAATTCACAACAATTCTCTGTCGCATATACATAAAACAACCATTCTGTTTCCACTACGTATTTGTTGAAATATTGACCCAGAACCTTGTTAATTATACACTTATTATTAGGAGCACAAATTTCTAAATGACGTGGTTGTACTCATCTGCCACCAATGACTGTAGCCATGATGCTACTGCTTCTTTGAACTCTTTGTCATTTTTGAAGTATTTTTCCCCCAAGAACTCCTTCATTTTCGGAAGGAGATGGAAGTTGCTTGTGACTAAGTTGGGGCTGTAAGTGTGATGCCCGATAGCTTCCCAGTTGAAATGCTTAAGCTCTTGTTGTTTTGCTGCAGCTGCATGAGGTCAAAGGTTTTCTTGAATCAACACTATTCTGGTAGATGACATTTCTCTTTTTTGGATGACACGTTGAAGTCGTTGAAGAGTTACAGTAGACTGCTGAAGTTATTGTTCAATAGGCTGAACATTTTGGGAATTCAGAAACCGAATAACACTGTGCATTTCACACTTTGCGGGATTTTCTATTGCTGCCTCCATTTTCACAATTTCCAACAATACCAACGTGCCCGTAGAACAACAAGCCTCAGCTCAGACTGGGACAGGGAGGGAGGCCAGCCTGCATGCAAGCAGCTGTGGTGGTAGGGGATCATTGCGTGGCCTTGTGTGCAATTGTTATTTACTTTCTGGATGACCCACATTCAGTAGTAATTTGATTTTTAATTGTTGCTGTTCAAAGTATTGTATATATCTGAGGCCAAATTACGTTTTATTCCATCAATAGTTGGGTCTCATTTTGTTTTTCAGTTTGCACAAGATTTAGAACACTATTCTGTTTCTACAACCTTCCTGTAAAACTTTCTCTTTTGCATTAGCTGGCTCAGTCATTGGGCTGAATCACTTGGTGGGATTTATAGAGGACATCAGGTTATTTGGGGCTGCATCACCAGGGGTTTGAATTCTAGTTGTCACAAGAATAAAAATGGTAACCATTCTGCAAGCATTTTTGCGAAACAAAATGCATGAGATGCAGCCTAGTTTGCTAACATTCATAATTTATTGTAATGAAATGGTCATGATATATTGTGAGCAATGCTATTTGAAGAACCATTAAAAAAGTAATAGTTTTTACCTAATTTAAAACTCTTATATGATATAGTAGGTGCAATTTTATGGATGTTTCATATTCAGGCAGAAAATAATAAATAGGTAATCCTGTATTCCATAAGGTATGAGCACTTCAGATCAAGATTATTGACTTTGGGATTATTGATTGAGGGTACTGAGTAGTGGTTTGAAAGTAATCAGTTAATTTGTCAAATGTTTGCATTGTGCCAGTCTTTTCAGAAGTGCTCTCTTCAATGCTTTTAAGAATTTCTATTTAAGTTGGTTATTATTCTCATACTGCATGATTTCTTGCATGATAGAGAATTTGCATGCTTATCAAATGATAATTTATTGTGTCCATTTTCCAGTTTTATCGTGGGACAAGAAATTAGCATATATGAGCTCACTTTTTTTTGCTGCATCTTTCTGTTGTTTATGAGAGGAAAATGACACATGCACCCCTTAAATTGTGGATTTTTTTTACCATGGTACATGTGTCCTTGCTCATTCCTTTGGAACCCATGGCCTTGAGATAAAATGAATGTGGTTTATATTTATACATATGTTTAAAATTATTTCAATGCTTCAAATGCTCAAGACAATGAATTTTAATAATTTTGGTTTATTCATTATTGATAATGTAATAGGGTAAATGTTTTCATCGGTATTGTATTCTCTATTTAAATGTTTTACTTCTCTTTTGTCAAATGTTAATAACCTCAACTCATAGTAATTTTCTTCTATGCAATGGACACAATTAATTTTTGGATGGTAATTCTTAAAGTATAATAATAATATATAATCTTTAAGTTCAAGCCATTGGCTTTATCATAAAGTAGTTTAGAAATATACTTTAATTCCATCAAAAGTACTCTAGAAGAGATGTATAAGTCAAGCCATAACATTCATTTTCATAAACAGAATAGCAACAGGTTGTATAAAAATCATGATGACTTCATGGCAGAAAGGTTCTTGTGGCATTTAGCAACATTGCCTGAAGATCAATCATAATTTGTTATCTGCTCTTCTCAAAGGCCCTGAAGGTCTCTTCATAAATTAAGAAGGGGATTTTTTTAGGGCTTATTGTAAAAGTGTAAATCTAAAGTTGTCAATTTCAAATTCTTCACATCATATCTAGTGATAAATTGATATGCATTGTAAAATTTTATTTGTGTAACATTGTTATTTTTGCTTTTGCTATAGTTTTTTTTACATATTCTCAGTGTTCTCAAACTAGTTTGTGGCCAAATAATGTAATTATGAATTTGTCCCCTTTTAATTCCAGTTTTTTCTGCTGCTTAAGTAGCATAATATTTCATCTTTTTTAAACATTTCCTTCCAAGTTTAACTTAAATTATCATTCTTTTTTCACATAAAGAGGAACTGCTACAGTTGTGTTTATTTATTTCGAGGGTGTACTTTTTCTCCCTCTTCTCTATATAGGCTAGTATCTGTGTATGTTCTTCTTTCTCTGAATATCTATGTTTTCTACAAACCCAAACATCTTTTATGTGTATCCAATTCTTGATCTTCTCTGATACTTGCACATAATTCCTGTTAGATTTTTGTATTTTCTATGTCATTTTATGTAATCTGATTTAAGCATGTTAACTATTAGTATTTCTGTGTCCATTGCTATTATCACACAATGAAAATTGTATTTATGCAAAAAAAATATCATGCTCTCCTATTGAGGTAGACTTCCAGTTGTATAGGTAGAAATCAAACTATTTATGTTCAAAAATATTTCATGGAGTTACATTTTTTAACCAGCATTAAAAATATGTAGAACATTTCAGAATAAAAGTGAAAAATGAGGAATAACTTTTCTCTCAAATCTCAATGCTGCTCATGAAAGATGGTTATTGCATCCATTTTAGGGAATAAATTTAAGGGGTAGGTTATATAATCATTTTCTTGAGTGGTTGAATTTATCCTAGATTAAAGACTTTAGCAGTGCTTTGGTGGTGCTAAGGTAACTTTCGAGTGTTGATTTATACGGAGCGTTGTGTGCAACGAAACTGAAAGTTCCCTTATCATAGGTGAATTTATATTTTGTAAATTGTATTTCTTCTCTTTGAGTAAAGTCATCATGTCTTTATTTATTTAATATTTACTTCAATTATTCAGCAAATTCTACTCAAATCGAGCCACCTGCATCAGGCACCCTGCCTCAGCAGCTTGTTGGAATGCCCAACTACACTACTGGGACAAGTACTTGTTTGACTTCTTCGGTCTCTGTATCCAATGCAACAACAATAGCCAATGGCAATCCTACACAGACACCATCTTCTCCATCTCCTTCTGCTTCCTCAACAACGGCATTAACCAGTGTCACTTCCTCAATATCTCCCTCCACTGGGACAACAACATCTGCCCCATCTACTGCTACTAGTGCCTCTACGACTGAAAGATCTCATTCTACTGGTGTTGAAGAGCCTCTTCCTCCAGGGTAAGTTGTTGTTTTGGTGTTGATTTTTGAAGTCTGTGAAAACATACATATTTGGTTAGTATAAAGCCATAACATATACATAGAGTGGTCATAGGTTAGGGAGAACAGCAATAATTAAAAAAAAATGTCTTGGTGATGGTGGTTTTTTCTGGTCTTAACCACTGGGTATATGTTCTATGCAATACCCTTCTTACACTTAAGATATAGTGGAAGGAGAAATGATCGCACATTTGCAAAAATTTCGTGTCTCTGAAACCTCTGGTGGTGAGGAAGATATTCTTCCTTCTGATCTTGAGACAGGCATGGGGCATCTTCATTCACTTATTGGGCCTGCAATTTTTATTAATATTCAGAGTCATTGTGCTTAGTTTTTTTTATCAACCTATAGGTTTTGCTTTCATTTTGCATTTGTGTGATTGTTTCCCTGTTAAAACTTGTCAAATACAAAATCTCTTTGCTTTGCAAAATTTTGCATTTGCTTGATATATTATGTGCATTATCCATGTCCGATATTTAGCTCTTAAATACCATAATGATTTCTAAAAGTGAACATAAATATGCCAAATCCCCATCCAAAAATGATGTTACTTGAGTGAACCATAGATGGTTAATTCATAGTAAAGGGTCAGTGGAGAAGGGAAAGTGGACAAAATAATCATTTGTATCAACAAAATACACCATTCATGCACATGCAACAAGAAGAGTGAATGATATTCATGTTATCATTCACAGATTTAGACTAAACCAAGTGAGCCCACAGTATTGTTCAAAGAACTATTTAATGCTCTTCCCCTTCCAGTAAAAGGTTTATACAAATTAAATTAATTTAAAGAAGAAGCAAAGAAATGGTACTTATTAAATATATAAGAATATCTAGAAACCTGATTACTACCTGTAAAGACTCCATCATATTGTGATATTGTTTATATTTTTGCAGTGTCTTGAAATATTAATATGTACTATGTAATGTTTTGTGTATTGCATCCTAAAAGAGACGAGTTCTCTGTTGGCTTCTATGTCTTCTATATGGTATAATATAAAGTATTATTATTATCGTAATTAACGATTAATTGTGATGCAAGAGTGGAAAATCTTACTTATATATTTTACTTGTTGATTCCATTGTTTCATTATTTTATTGATACTTTTTATTCACACTGGTCAGTTATTACAATTAATAAAATACTTCTATGGTGCTGGTAATTTTAATTTATGATTTGAACTGCTGAAGTTAATATGGTTATGAACTTGCAATATGATTGAAAGCAGAATTACTGGTTAAGGAGGAAACAATATACGGTGGTCATCCAGAAAGTTCTATCCATTTAAAAATAAACACTACACAAATCATCTTTAGGTGATGTAGTTGTATTTTGTGTAACACTTACATAGTTACTCATTTTTAGTGATGATAGATACCTCTTTTTCTTGATACTTGTTACTAAGAAGATATCAGAAAGTATTCAATATCTGATTTATGTATTCTTTGTGATTCAGATGGGAGATGCGTTACGACATGTATGGAAGAAGGTATTATGTTGACCATAATACAAGGAGTACATCATGGGAAAGACCCCAGGCATTGCCTCCCGGGTGGGAGTGTAGAAGAGACCCGAGGGGCAGAATTTACTACGTTGATCACAATACTCGCTCCACTACATGGCAGAGGCCTTCTTCTGAAAGATTGCAGCATTTCCAACAATGGCAAGGGGAGAGAGCTCATGTTGTCCAGCAGGGAAACCAGAGGTTTCTTTATCCACAGGTAATAAACATTTGCACATTCAATGTTAGCAGAATATCCTCTAGTTATAATGGTATGTCTATGCAGTAGATTCCTTGCTTACTTTTCTGTTTTAGAGTCTCCCTGTTCTCCATTATCACATCATAGTATATTTGATGTATCAAAGTATATTTGGCCAGCATTAAGTAAGTCCACAATTATATTGAAGTTGAAGGGATTAAGAGAGTATGATAAACCTTGGATGTTTACAAACATCACTGTGTGGTATTTCATTTTATGAAGAAAAAAAACTTGTCCAAGTCTATAAAAACTACTTTGTATTACAAAAACTATATTTTTTCACTTCTCTGCATTTATTTTAGTCACAAAAAATATGACTGAAGTACCCAGGTTTGAAACATTCAAGCTTTTAAATGAATCAAAGTTTATTATGATTGTGTCTTTAAAAACAGAAATGTGAAGATGCCTTTAACCCCCATTCAAAATTAAACCATCGTGACCTGACAAGTTGATTATAAAACATTTTCGGCTGTTGATACTCTGCCCTAAAATTTTACAAGTGAATGTATAAATCCTGTGGTCCTCAGCTCTTTTTGAAAAATTTGTGAATTCTTGTACAGTATGGTGGTCCAAAATTAAAAAGGTTTGAAATATTTATGAATCATACCTGAATATGGTTCTATTTCTGGTAAAAACAACAAAACATTGGTTTAAAATTGAAGTGGAGTGTTGTAAAATTTGAGTATGAATCACTTAAAACTTTTTCTTAAACAAGTCAGACTAATTAACAAAAAGCTACCTGTGTAGCCAAATTGGTGGATAGAGGAAAAATATTAATTAAATATGATTTGATAGTGGCTGGAGAACTTATAGATCAAGACTGGTCCTGATGTTATGTGTTCATTTTGAATTTTGGGATTTGCATGCCTACCATGGACATGAATACTGGTATGCGAGTCTCTGGTGCCATTGAGCTTTCATGCACAGGTTTCTGCGTGCTCACTAATGCGAGAAATTTCTGAGTAGGTGTGACTAATCTCAGCCTGTAACTCTTCAGTTTGTGGCCCTGTGATGCTGTTTGCCTTTTGTGAGATTTTCTTTGTAATTTATCTTGTGTATATTGTGCACTATTTGTAGTTGTGAATTTGGGTGAGAATGGACATAAAGAGGGAGAGTGTCATCTGGATTTTTGAGCAATCCAGCCCTAACAATCATTAGAATTAAGTTGCTCACGAAAGAGGAGCTGTTGAGATTATTTACCACCAGCACACTTTCATTAGTAAAGCTCTGTAATAGTACTCGGGAAACTATTGATTCAACAGCAACATTCTGGTGGAAGCATCACATACCAATGAAGGAAGTTCATCATACAGCTGATGTCCTTGTGAAGCTTTACTCCCACTGGATGTGTTTCAAGGACATATAGATGAGGACAGGTGGATATGTTTCAAGGTATCTGAAGTGCTCACAAAACAATTAGAATATTTCATCATGGACTATAGGAATCCTTTGAAATTGATGGTGAAAACACTGAAAATAGATGATTCTGATTGGCAATGATCAATAATGTGCATTGTTAAAGGCCTGAAAAGACTAGAGAAAATATTACAACAGGAATCATCACAAGGCTAGCAAGGCTATTTGACATATTATTGAAAGTCAAACTACTAGGAAACTATTAGGCACTGACACCTTGTAAGCATGAGCTGTGGTGCAATGCCTGGAGGAGTGGTCCTTGGTAACAAGGTGGTGGGAATGTGTTTCGACACAACAAGCACTGGCACAGGGACCACGGGAGGTGCATTTGTACTGATTGAGCAGCATTTGGGCAAGGATTTTTTGCACTTAGCTTGGAGGCATCGCATCTTGGAGCTGCTTCTTAAATCAACATTCTCCATTCAACCAGCCCAAAACATGTCCATCTTCAATAAATTCTAGGGTCAGTCTTTTGATCAGGTTACTCTGATATGAAACATACTTAATTGCTGAAGAAAGATGCCTGTATTGATTGAAAAAGAGTTCAGTTTCTTATTTAAATGAACAGGCAATTATTAAATTTATTTTACCACTACCCATTACAGCCATATGTAAGTCTGAGTGTGACATGGGTTAGGTTATTTACTTCTGTGAAGATCAACTAAAGGTAAGGATTTGGATCAGAAATCCTAAAAGTGTGAATGTACCTGTGGATTTTTCTCTCAGACCACTAGCCATCACATTGGGTTTCACTTTTTAAAGGCATGTCAACAGAATAATGTCAACAAAGAGCTGAAAGAGTTGTGTATCATCTTTCTGGGTGGTGTGCTGTCTGTGGGAATATCTTTTACAAAATGAGGTTGACATGGACAATATTGATGACTTCAAAAAAATGTATGTTTTTCTTGGATTGAGAAAAGTGGAATTAATTTTGTTCAGGAATGAGTGTATTCTGACAGGTTGCTTATTTTATTTTGTAGCAAGTATATATTTTGTTAACCAGAAGTTGGTAGATTCTGTTGTCTTTTTTTCTTTTTAATGTTATCTTATACTGCATATTATATGCTCCATGTACAAAGAGGGCCTTCATGGTGCATCCTTTCCTAAGCATAAGTGTTCAAGATAAAATATTTGTGGGTGATGGGCACAAAGTAAAATAAATTAAGTGTAAATATTAGAAAAAAATGCCATGAACATATATTTTGGTTCAGGCTAACAAATGATATTAGTATCTAATGATACCAAAATTTCTATTGACAATAATTTTTAAGAACAATGTTTATAATCAGAATGTAAAAGTTTATATTTTTTATAAATACATTTTACAAATGATTTTTTTTCTTAAATGTAAATGGAGTGAAAGCATCAAAATTAAAATGTATTGCATATCCTATATGCTTAAAAAACATATGTAAAACAATTGACTTCAGAATATTAATAAGTTATATATTTTATATAAATTTTTAACTGAAAATGTACATATTCATTGAAAATGCCTGGCATTTTTCACATATTCCAGTTAATGGAGGATGGTGCTTAAAGTGTAAAATTGATTGACAGCAGAAAAAGGGTGTGTGATCAACATCACGTAATGAATCTTCCCTTTCGAAAAAGAAATGCAAATTAAGTTCCCTTTGACATATTTTTATGTTTCTTAGCATTCCGGTGTACCTCCTGCTGCTGCTGGTTCATCAGCTGTTAGTACTTCTGGAGTTACTGATGGCAGCACTACAGGGTCCACTGGAGTTGAAGATGAGGCTGGAGCTGTTGGGGAAGCTGCAGGAGTGTCTCCTACAGAGAAACCTCTGCCTGCAGACTGGGAGAAGAGGGTACAACCGGATGGGCGTGTTTACTTCGTTAACCATACCAACCGCACTACACAATGGGAGGACCCACGCACGCAGGGGTATGTCTGAATGTCATTTTAAAATTAATGTTTTCAGTGAATAAGATGGAGGGAAATATGTTGGAAGAAAATGGGCGTTTTTGATCTCTAGATCTTGATGTTTGCAGGATCAACTCATTTATTTCCTCGATGGTCTGTCTTCACAAAGGAAAATTTATTCAGTATACTGGTTACCTAGGAATATTGCAAGTTTCAAAATATATGTGCATTGAGGATGTTGTTTAATTTTAATTTTCTGATACAGTAAAACCTTCTTCTCTATAAGTGTGATTTGCATAAGAGCCATAAAAATTTGCATCCATGGATTCTGTAATTGTGTAAATTCGGCAAATTCAGGTGATATTGTGAGGAATTCAAGCATTACATAGGAATGCAGTATGTGCTATTTTCCTCAAATATAACTTTACTCACGACCGAATGAGGTTTCAATGTTGATACACAATCATCTGGTGATGATGATGTATTAACTTTGAAACCTTGGTCAGTAGTAAAATTATATTTTTGGAAAATTGCACATTTATCATTGTTCACACAACCCATGTTCTATAAATGTGGCTTCCTGGAATTTATAAAATTTCTAAACCATATGGGTTGTAATAAAATCTCCTGGGAAACATGGATTAATTAACACAGAAATGAATTCTCACCATGACTTGGCACTTCTCGCTAAGGTTTTTTTTCACCCCCTGTTTAATGAAGAATTTTTTAATTAATGAGCATAGTTATTGTCAGCAGCTTTTGCCTGTTGGTTGATCTTTTACAGGCCAGTGATGGCTTGATCCAATGTCATTGTTTCTATAAGACACAATGTATTTATTTTCTCTGCATCAGAACTATAGAAACTCTTGGTGGAAGTGCATGTCTATATCTATTTTTTTTATGTTCTACTGATGATGTCATAGTTAAATGGCCCCCCTCATAGTCAATCTTGGAGACATTTCATGTTTTATAAAAATATTATCTTCACAAGGCACAGTTGTTTTGTGTGAATAAAATCTAAATAATTAACAATGAATGAATATATGGAAACTCAGGCCTGCTGTGTGTTAAGTATGTTAAAGAAAAATTATCTCAAGAAGAGTTAAAAATATAATTGTTTTTTATTTTAATACCATGAATACAATTTCTTGTAAAGTATTTTTTCATTGTTTCATTTAGCATCAAACTCTCACATTAGAACGGTTATATATATTTGGCTTTTTGTGAATTTCCACAGCCAATTCACCCAAGGATTTATCCATGCTTTTGTAATAAATTGTCTAAGATGTTCCCATTCAGAATTACAGAGTTGTACACTTTGAGAACGTGAGATGCATCTCCTTCGAATACACTCCTCATTTACAAACACCCTGTTGTGTCTTACTTCATGAATCCATTGATCTATGATTAGTTTTATGGTAGTTGTGTATTTTTAAAACTTGTGATTCTTTGAGTAATCAAAGTCTTTTATTGTTTGGAGAGACTACAGAGCTGGTTAGCATGGATTTCAGCAATTCTTGGGTGTAATGGGTACAGCTACACTTTCAAGATGGGCTTAGAGGTCATTTTCCTTGGGGGAGCTGAAGGAGAGTGAAGAGAGAATTTCTGTGTGCATTGCACATTAGCTGATTAAATTAGCCCTTTTAAGTTGAGAGGGATGTGGTAGTCCAGTCCAGTGGTTAGAGCACTGGACTGCTGACCGAAGGGCCGGGGTTCGATT
>LYUA01000316.1:92684-104816 GCA_002093875.1 Calopteryx splendens
GGAAATCGCAGGTGGCACAGGGAAAGGAACTGGCCACCCTACCCTGATGTTTGAATTTCACATACCTTTGGGCTTGGTACTGGGTGAACTCTATCCTCACCTACCAAGCCAACCTTCAGGTTGATTACTGTTATTTTTGACACCCTGCCACGCTGTCTGTAAATTTTATGGAAAATAAAAAAAAACAATATTCACATTTCTCTTTTTATTGCTATTTCGGCGGATTACATTGCGTCGGAAGTGAACTCGTACATTTAGAAATGGGTGTTTTTCCGGCGCACGATTCTAGTAAAGTCTTCGCGGGTTTTCCACCGGATCAGAATTTCAGCTATCGACGTTTCGATAACTGACTCCGCCATTGCCATCAACGGCCTGAATGGGATGGCGGAATTGGCCATCGAAACGTTTGCGGCTGAAATCCTGACCCGTTGGAAAAATCGCGAAGACATCGCTGTACACGTATAGTTCACAAGCTATGTCATCAGTGCCAGAAATCACTTTTGTCTTATCTAAGTCTTTAGATTAAAACGAAAAAAGCCAGTTTAATTGCAACTGCATGTACACGGCTCATGATTAAAAGTTGATAGGTACTACGTGAATTGCCTAATACCAGGTATTTTGGGCTGCACTGAGTAATTTTAGCGTTTCTTTTCTTTCCTCGTGGGCATCGATGGTTAAAATATAAGTCGCTGGGCTACTTGCCGATCACCTTTAAGGTTATTATATGCACCTTGTGCCATAACAACCGAATTCGCTTTCTATAGAATTTCAGACAAACTGAACTATCGTGCTACTGCTCAGAAGTAGGTATGTGGGGAATGGACGCGACCCATTGGTGGGGTTTGGAAGCCGTGTATCTTCGACGGACCAGAGTAAGTCAATACTGAAACTCTTTGTCTAATACCAATAATTGAATAAAAATACGACATTCATAATTTCGGTATTAATGAACAGTGAGAAAAAGAGAGATAACCTAACTCGTTCTAAACCCTGTTTGGCCATAATAATGGATTTTATTTGCGGTGAACCGAATGAATTTAGCGAACGTTAAGAAATATAGAAAGCATTATGAATTTCATTCAGTGCTTATAGTTAGTTTTATGGCTGGGATCCTCTACACTCTGTAAAATTGAAATGAAAATTCAGAGAAATGATTACGTGACTGAGGCACTGATCATTTTTTGGATCGCTACGTGAAGGGGAGAGAAGAATAGAGAAGGATGGTGTAGTGAGTCTGAAAAAGTCCATTCCATTGGGATGCAATTGTGTTGTGCCCCAAACTAGTTTTTCTCAGGAATTAAGTGATTTATAGCTTGCGAAACAACTAGCCTAGAGGAGGAATGAATGGTGACCATATTTCGGAATGCTGATCCTAAAGACGTCTCCATATCAAATAAAAGTACTAAGTATAAAATGCTGCCTCCTAGAACTTCACTGCCGCCTTTGGGTTGTACTCCTTTCTATGGCTGTCTTCATTTCTCACCTCACATCCAAAATGCCGGAAGACCATGACACCGGCCCAATTAGCTCAGAATGTAAAACACTTGCTACTAATCCAAAGGTCAAGGGCTGGAATTTCTCAAAGTACATGGCAAATGTGTTGCCTAATTATGGTTTGCAAAATGAGTGGGCATATCATCCAAGCACCTAAAAGTCAATTCTACTTCTACTGCTTTGAAATTCTTAACGGAATTCGTATCCGTGAACTTTGGGTAAGCTGTAAATACAATATCTATAATTATGGCTCTACCGTCGTTTTCCCTTAGGTCTGATATGCCAGATTTAAGTTAAAGTTTTTTTAATCATTTAGGCTCAGTTATGTACCAGTCGCTTTTGAACGTGAGTGGTAAAATAATATGACCGTTGCTACATTACATGTGTCTAGGATATGATAAAACATACGATCTTATTGTGAGATACCGTTCCTTAATATCAAGACGGCAAATAGCACACATCCTCTAGTCATCAATTCGAGGAAAACTTTGACTGAGGCGGACTGGACTCCTTAGCGATTGCAAAAACGATTTTTCGCTTTAACTCGTTTCGAGATTTAATATTTATTTTAAGCAGACACAATCAAGTAGGTTCTCCTTTTTTATTATGAAATGTATTATTTGCATACTGCTTTTCACTTGATGCCACGGACCGATTATTAGGACCACGCATTCGTCTAGACGATTACGAGAAAGGACTATGCCCGAAAGTCGGAGGCTGACACGCTCTAGGCCTCATGAATTTGTCAATCACTGTCGTTCCCCTAAAAAGCTGATCGTTATCTTTCAATGGGTATCGTCGTGGATATTATCTTTGCCCCATCCAATTCGTCTCCTTCGATCCTTAATCCTTTTTCCTGCGCCCGCCGTATCCAATCCATCACGTTCCTCGTGCCTCATCCAAGGCCTTCTCTCACATTAGGTTTCGAAACGCCATCTTTCCATCATTCCGTTCCCCTTTTGTTTCGTGTGCCGCCGACGCCGCCATCTTAATTTTATTCACCTCATTCCATTGCCGCGACCCTTTTTCGATGGCGGCGATTAGTTGGCCGTGGAGGGCATATGCATGTCCCCGGGAGAGATGTTAAGAAGCAGGGAATACGATATCTCTCCCACCCTCGGCATAAAAGATGCAGATGTATGCAGGCTTATATGGTGACTCTTAAAGGAATAGCTGGTGGATAGCGTGTTAAGAGAGGGATGGAGATTAAGTGAGAGAGGTTTCGGTGGAGGGAGGTGGGGTTGGGGGGAGGGGTTGAGATGGAGAAGGAGGCGGGGGAGTGCGTGTAAAGATGGAAAGGTTGGAGAGAAAAGGTAATATTGGGGTAGGGTATGGAGAGTTTGTATTGGGAAGGAGTAGGGTGAGGCGTTGCATTCATTATTCGCATTCGGGATTTGCTTTGGTCTTAAGAATGATGAAGTGGTACCGATAACTACGGTTTGGGTGATTTTCGTTGCTACTTTTTCTCTAAAAGATTTTTATTTCATCCACTCTTAAGGAGAGGGAGAGAGAGAGAGAGAAAAAATCCTTCCTTCCTTATCTTGGGTGATAATTGCGGTGAATCGTAAGGAAAAGAATTTGTTCCTTAGAGACTCGCTTTTTCGTGAACTAGGGTTTCTTGTTCTTCTCCTTTTGGACGCCATTTCTGTTTGCTCTTACGGATCGGGACACTCGAACAAATCAGCGGTCAACATTTGATGAGAAAGAGCAGTCACGAAGATATTCTTGTATCAAGTGGGTACATAAAAATATGTAATAAACTATCTTAGTTACCTGTGTCTCTGTGAATATGAAATCATGATAACCGCCGTCTGTGTATGTGAATTGGCCGTGCTCAAGAAAATTACCAAATTGGAAAAGATTACCATCTACCTTTTATTTGGAGAAAAACGTGGATTGGAAACTTGGAAAAATGAAAAGGAAGCGAGGTAAAATAGGGAGGTTTCGCTTATGTTTCTGGAGATTAATTATGGCCAAGCAGTGTAGGACAACATAGGAAATGATAGATATGCTTACAGAGGAATAGGAAAGGAGAAATCACTATAGAATAACATTCTGAGCGAAGAAATCGATGGACTGTGCACAATGAATTGGGAGAGTACACAATGGACGGAAAAATAGTCGGGGAGTAAATTTTGGGGAATTTAGCGTTGATTTATAGTTTAGTACTTTCCAAAGCTTTCTTTGGGGATATATCGCAAGGACATTGAAAGAACTGCCTGAAAATCTAGTGCAAAAAATCGAGGAAATGGAAAAAATATCTAAATAACCAGATACAAGGAAAATGCAAATTACCATCTAGTAATTTTTATTAATAATATTGTTGTGTAAAATTCCACGGGATTGGAGTATTTATATTAATTTATGGCTCTTATAAAACTCTAATTTCTCTAAAAAAATGATGATAGGACTAATTTAGCTTTTTGTTGGTCTCCAGGCATTAGGCACCTCTGCAGAAGACAGCAGAGTTAGACGCAGCACACAGACCCGAGGCGGCCTCTTACGGAGTTATTGTGCAAACGCATTACCCAACTGACTAACTTGGCCAATATTATTTTTAAAGATGAGGTTGATAGAATAAAAAATATTTCCTGTTTATTTTATCACGTTATTTTACCAATTTAGCAAATTTCTGCCGCAAGTTGTTGATTTCACTTATTGTTTGTTTAAAAACAAGATGCCCCAATGAAGTTTATTCCGACAAAAATATATTTCATCTGCCATCCACAGTAATTAACCCGATGGTTGGTTTGTTAATAATGATGTGTTAATTGAGTTTTAGTAATTGAGGACTATGCTTACCCTGAGCTGAACGTAAGACGTGTGAAATTCACACATTCAGGGTAGGGAACCAGTTCCTTTCCATCTGCCACCATTCGGTTTTGACTAACAATAAGTTGTAGTAACAAGAAAATCGTATCGCTTGCATTTTAAAAAGAGAGTGTCCTAAGGTGTCATTTGGAATTCGAACCCAGAACCCGTCGGACAGGAGCCGAAGGTTCTACCCACTGGACTACTACTGGGCTAACTCACCCCGTGTTATTTTAAAGTTCTGCCATCGACTGCTTATATTTATAAAACCAATACACACCGTTTGGCGATTGAACTTTGAACCTACACTCCAGGCCATAAATATGCAGGTATTATTTGCCTGACTAAAATTTTCGATGCGATGTCCTGTTTCCTTGGCATACAAATGAAATATAAGGAATGTTGTCGTGCATATTAAAGCTCAGTAAGTTTCCATACGAGAGGTGTGGGAATCTCGAATTAAACTATTTTTAGGCATGATATTAGGGTTTCGTCAAGTGGATTATTCGTGATGTGAAGGCAGAAAATTTTGACAGAAATGTGCTGTTAGCAATAATTCTGCTTAATGGTCAAAGAAAGCTATGCTGATGTGAACAAGAAATATCGAACTGGTCTTGGATATTTATGCTAAAATAATTGTAAAAAATTAAAGATATTACAATGTATTTACTGAAATTTGGGCTTTCATCGTGCATAGCACGAATTATCAACTTTTTAAAATGATTTTCCTCATCCACTCATCGTATTTTGGCATTCCTCTGTCCCACTAAAGCCCCTCAATCCTATTCCTTTCAACACCAGTTGATCAAAGCACTATGCTCTGAGGAAATGCAATTATTTAGTTCGATTTAAATATCATAGGTAATAAGTAAGACCCATTTTATCTAAACAATGTTTTTCAGGAACCATTTGAAGCATGTTTCTTTGTGTGGTACATTCGTTGAATCTTGGCACATTAGTTTCTTAATAAAAACTTCTTTTGAATGGCCGTTCTGCATTCAGTATCAGTTGGAATTAATATTCCGCCGCCGCGGCAATAATAATAGTTTTTGATGGGTAAGGATATAACTCACCCCAAAATCTTTTGGTTTGTGAAGTTCACACATTCAAGGTGGGGTTGGAGGTGGCGGGGTAGTTCTTTTACCTGCGAAACGTGTGGTTTCGCTCGAAGTTCTGAAATCCATAAAATGGCATCGCTTTGAGTTCAAATGGGGTGGACCCCCATCCCCAAGACATCATGAGTAGAAAATAGCCCAACTCCCGTTACTCCCTTCTGTGCTACTCGCCCAGTGCGTTCGCATTTTACGCACCGTGTGTGATACTGGTTGTGGGAGGTGTATAGGTGCGTGATATACCTATAGTCTAGTGGGTAGAGTGTTCGGTTACCGTCAGGAAGGTCCGGGCTCAAACCCGGGTGAACCTGTACATCCTCAGCCTCATTCAAGCCGTGCGATATTTGGGATACGTTTGTGGGAAACAGCGTACGATTCAGGTGAACGAAATGACCGAACCCTCCATACTATAATGTGTGAATATTGTACACCTTAAGACCAAGTGCGTGGTGAGATCTACCCTCACCTATTAAGCCACCCTCAGGGTTGATTGCAGTGGTTTTTGTTGCGTTTATTTGCTTCCTTGATGTGGAAAATACTCCGATTTTGCAGCCCTACATGCGGCTCATTCTTTTCTCATAAAAAATATCATTTTTTAGAGTCGGACAGTAATTAGTTTTGAAGATGGCCCGACAGTTGTTACGAACCTTAAGTCAACTTAAGAAAGAAAACCCATTGCGTGTCTACGCAAAATCCGGCGGGATTTTAACCTTAACCTTTTGCCTCAGAGTAAGTTGGCAAACGCACAAAACCATCGAGTCAACTTAGATAGCTGATCCTTGAGTTTTCCTTTTCGTTGCATTCACATTTTCTAGACTCATTTTCATTTTACTTGAATACACTTGCTAGTGTATATGACTGTCTGCTGCGACAGCTGTAATGTTTGCAAAAAATGGATCACTTTTATTTAAGGTACACAGTGATTCCAACGAAATGACGTTTATTTTATCCATATGTTGGAGGAATACTTATGTAATAAATCCGAATTCGATATTCTTACCCAAAGTTGCTATGGAAATACTCTGAGTAAGTTTCTAACGCTTCCATAATGATGCTTCCTTTCTTAATGATTTTTAAACGATGTTTCTTTAATGGGCCGTGTCTTTTTGTTTTTTCCTAGTGTTTTTATTGTGTTATCAGCAGCTAAAGAACAGCCGTTCGATCTCAGATAGTGGCTGTGACATAGGGATCACGAGTTTTAGATCAGATTTCTTTTGGTAGCATTTTATTGACGGACTTATTTACGGACGGATTCTTCCTTCTTTTTTTACAATTTTATTATGTTATTATCTTAAAATTCAACTCTTTCCGATGGCTTCTTTTGAATTAGGCCAGTTGTAAATATCCCGAAACGTTTACGCTTAATTCATTCTAAATATTCGTAATACGAACTATTTGAAGAAATTAACGATGTTATTCGATGAAATTTTCTCGTTCAGAAAAAATATAACATGTAAACTATTGGTAATGTTCAATATAAATGTGTTAATCTTAGGTAAGAGATATAAATAAGTTTCTTTTTCACTTTGTTTATCACCGCTAATACCTTAGGTAATTGCATTACATAGTACACAATACGTATTTTCCACGTTTTGTACTGCCTATGCCGGCCCATGAAATTCCGTTGGCTCTTCCCAATGTATCTAGGTGTACGAAGTCTATGAATGAATCACTCAGAGGTTTTGGCCGTGTAAAATTTATACGATTGTTATTGAATTAGTCACCATTTTGTCTTTCGATGCAATATTATGCGTAGTTGCTCCTCCACGAATTAACGTTACGCAAGCAGCTATGAAATGCCCTATTATTTTTCTCCTAAATTTTAACAATTACCTATTTTCTGTAATATCTTATCGTTTACACACGTGAAGAAAGATGGCTTTGGAATTTAATGTTTTCATAATGTTTATATTATTCATATAAGTATTTAACTTAATTCACATGATTAAAGAGAAAAACTTTTCCGAGTGAAGCCCGGAATGTATCTTGGTTATTATATGTACTCCGTCGTTTATACCAGCTGATAAAATATTACATTTCATCAAAAAGTGACCAGCTTATCACCGAGATAAACGGTCGTGAAATATGTGACATTAGATAGTGATAATAATTTCATATAAATTAATGCGTACTTAATTTTATAAGTTTACCAGAGAGTAGCAGAGTTATTGTAAATAATATTCTTTCACTTGCAAATTAAAAGTGGAGTTACGGCAGAAGTTAAGAATTGAACCTTGATATGACTAGCTAATCACCCTAAGTTTACTGTTTTATATATCTTGAGTTTAAATTGAAAAACCATTATCTGATGAATACCAAAGCAGTTATGTTATTGATGATTGCCGGGCATTTTAGTTACCCCTATTGTGCCGTGTATTAGTGTTTATGAAAATCCAAGACATTTTAAGCTCTGCTTTATTCATCTACGATATTCGAACCGTATGATTTCGAAGCCTATCTCTGAAAACTTTACGACTTATATGTGGTTATTATCCGCACGCGAGCTGATCGTTACAAAAATAATATGGACTTTATCTTGTAGGATTTAATTTATTTGTGAATAGAATTACCTAAAAATTGCCTTAGAATTACTCGTAAGCGGCAAAGATGTGAAAATAGATGAACTCGATTATTCATTCGTGCTGAAACCTAGAATCTGTGTGTTGCCCTCCTTTGATATTGCACTTTTGAATTTATTGATGCGGGAAATGCACAAGAACTGCATAATTATATAATTTTTTGTTTCTCTTCTTCAAGGTAGGCATTAATGTTTTCACTACGAAAAACTGGTTGATAATATCAGGTGAAGCTATCTCAGCTTTACTCCAAAGGTGTGCATTGATTTGTCATTCAGTGAATAAAACTAAAATATGTATTTACTGCCGTTTTCTTTAAATCCGGATGGTTAAGAATTTGATGAATCGTGAGGTGGGTGAATGAAATTTGACATATATCAATAATTTAAAGATTCATAACACCTAAAGTTGGGCTCTTTATTTGAAGAAAATTTATCGATGACATGAAACCTAGATGTGAGTCTGTTAACTCCCTGCGTGAGGAATCTTCAACATTTTCCTTTGAATTCACCTAAAATACTTGCATAATATTTCTTATCCTCTCATCCATGACATTAAAGTTGGTGATTTTTAATCAATTGCACTCCGTGCTGAAATTGAATTCATTCAACCCCCGCGAAGAAATCTTGATGTACGGTAATGGTGAAATACTAAGATAATATATATGTTAGCCTATCTCACTGCTACACTGTCACACTGCTAACTGCAGTGTGGTTCTTTACCAAATGTTTTAATTAAGCCACGGTTGTCATGACACGCGCTGGATGAACTTAGATACGCTGTTTTTCGATTATAAAGATGGCTTCTGATTTCACTCATTTACTTTTTTCTTTTATATTCAAACACCACGACTTCTTTTCTGTGGTAAAGGAATAGAATGCCTGGCACACTTTGTCACGCATGCCAATGAAAGTCTATTCTGATGAGGTAGGTAGGAAGACTGTCGACCTAAATCAAAATGGAAAGAAGTTGAAAGTAGTAGTAATATTATTATTTTAATGAATGAGTTATAATGACATAATGAACTTATAAGCCTCATTTTGGACATTCTTGATAGACCTGGAGACTTTCTTTTTTTCCTTTTGAGACTAAGGACCGGTCTACTAACAGTCCACGAACATTTATTTTCAACCACGTAGCTTTTACCCGTGTCCTAACAGGGTGGTTGATATTTAGGGAATGGGTTGGCAAGGGTTGAATTAACCAAAACTGCAATTTTCGAATGTGAAGGTCGGTTCGATGCATGGGGGCGGAGTTTACGTGACACAGGACTGCGGAACGTACGAATGACTCATTATTCACGCCAAAGGGCCAGTACCTTTCCCTGCTCTTCCTCTGGTTTCCCAGTAAATCCTGGTAGCGGAAAAGTACAGGTTTAACCGGTGGTGGTCAGGGGAATCACCCATGTTTGTGCCCGGTATCCACCGGTCCGTAGTCCCCCTGGGCCGTCACGGCGCCAATTGCCCTAAAATGTCTCTTTGCATATTTCGTTTTTTTTAGATTTTCAACCGTGTATTTGTTTATTGCATCTTGTTTCGTAACTCGTAGGTCATCAGGTCAGACTCACCGAGTCGATTTGCTGAAATCACCCGGGCGTGGGCGATAGTCCCCATCGTTCCCTTGTTGGTCTATTAATCAGCGAGAATGGCGTTGCGAAAATTGCTGAATTTTTGCAATATAAACCTGTGTTATTTGACAAAATTTAGGTGAAGACATTATTTTTGAATTGAAGAATGATTTATGCGCTTTCAAAAGTTTTCTCGTGGAGTGAGTTCATTGAATGCTTGAACTTTCCTTGGAACTCACGAAATGTAGTTTCAGCAAAATGTAACTGAAAAAGAAGGTATTGTTACATCTACTTTGAGGAAGAATTAGCTGGAAACACAAACTTGGAAATAGGAAACTCCTCATTTAAACACATTTATGATTTCAGACTTTTCTTTTCTGCTGCAACTATCAATTATTGTCTTAACATAAACGATAAATATTAAATGGAGAAAATCATCGATGAAGAGCTACAAAAGATAGAGGAATAAAGGAGTTTTGTTGAAAGCGCTGCGAGGTAAGGGAAACAAACTCATTGGTCATGCTCCGAGTTACGAAAGCTCCCTAAAGATAGTGATCATAGAACGGAGGGAAGAAATACAGAGAAAGACCAAGAGTAAAATACTTCTAGAAAATTAATAAGGGTTATGAATGTGAGAAAAGATGAGGGAATGAAGCGACTGAGCGGAGGACGGATTAGAGAAATGCAGTGAACCAACCTTCAGATTGATGTAGGCTAATAATGACATTTTTTAACCATCGTTTAAATAAAAATAAAACATTAAAATTAACCCAGAGTAAATTATTAGTTCTCCACACTAAAATGCGTTATAATGTGAGACAAGCTAGTGTGTTCGTGTGGAGATCTTCACTCTCAACTTTCAAATCAATTTTCGCGATGATAACTGCTGTGTGGTAGATAATTTCTGCTATTATTGAGCTAGTTTAACCGCTTTATTCGCATAGGGGTAAAGTATCATACTATAGGTACCCAGAATGCCTAAGCGTCGCCTTCGAGTATTCACTTGCCACATGCGTTGAAACGCTCGCGTTTAAATAAATTAGTGGAAGGTATGGTCTGTGTCCTCTATTAAATTTATTCCTTTTTACTGTTATTTGTCTGCCAATAAGCACGCCAATGTTACGTAAAGATTGACAGATTAAGTACAGGAACTAAGAAAATCACAGCAGCTTGAAAAGATGGGAATTACCCTAGACACTGACGCTAAACCTTCCCCAGAGTTTTATTTCAGTACATGATTTGTTTGGAAGGTTCTTGTATGTATTTCAATGCCCTAACACCGAAAGAACACTTTGGTTGAGCCAGCCAAAACTCAAGTAAAATCATCCCAAGTCACATGTTGATATAGCTCCCAACCAAAGGAAATAGTTGGGGTTACCATTTCAAAGTGCCGATTTTAAAATTTTTTGGTTGAATCAAATATATAATAATTGTTGGTCTTCTTTATGGCTGAGTCCACTTATAAAACAGTTGATAATATGAATGTAATTGTTGATTTTGACATTATTTTTCAGAATAGTTTATTGGAATAAATAAAATATACTGACCTTGGAACGTTTGGCTCAAATGCGAAAAATTCGACAGTGCCAATAACTGACAAAATTCTTGAAAACCTTCCACTTCTCCCTCTGCTAATTTGGAAAACAAGTTTACAATACCACACCTCATACACTTCAAACTCACCACGAGACATGAAATGAAAAGATAGCATATTGGGAATCATGGGTAAGCGTCACAACCGGTATGCGCCCGATCGAAAAATATTAGCCAATCAGAACAAAATAGTAAAATCAGTCGTTTTCGATTGTAGGGAAACAAAGTGAGTTGATGATTTTACCCATTGACATGAGTAATATCAACCATTCACAGTCAGTTATTCTAAATAGTTGACTTTACAAAGTTTTTTTTATTTATGTACAGATATCCTCTAATTACATAGGACGTACCAATAACAAACAGAAATATTAGATATCTCCAACTTGATTGACGCCTTCGCGGGTGTTCCACCAGGTCAGGTATTCAGCTGCCGAGGTTTCGATGGCTGATTCTACCATCCCACAATGTATATGTGCAGGAGACAAAGCCCACTTGGATATCTTAATTGCACCAATTTTGGCTGTAAATCAATGGGCTGAAATAAAATATTTCCATGATTAGAATTAGATAGGTATATATGCTGTGCCAAGAATGCTTTCAAATTCTAGTTATGGGTTGTTCAGCCCGTTAAAAATTAAAAACCCCTGAGAACGTTTTACTATTAATTAAGAATTAATTAATTTTGAGTGGATCATTCGGATCGGATCCCCCCACCCCGGAAATTTAATCCCGAGTACGTGCTTGTATCTCGTAGCCACACATTAATTCACTGCCGAGGAGGGTTAGTTCCTGGTTGAACAGAGGGAGATTTTCGTCGCGTATCTCTGCGAAAATCCACGCTGTGGAAGGCCGGTCTCGGTTTTTCCACTTGGGTGGCCATATGAAGAGATGGATATTCTTTCGGCAGGGTGTTGAGGTCGATCGGCTGGAGGCAGCCCCGTGGTGGGGAAGGGGAAGGTGGGCAATTTCGGGGGGG
>LYUA01000316.1:130093-141971 GCA_002093875.1 Calopteryx splendens
GCTCCCCCACCTATTCTCCACTCCCCTCAGGCACCCCAATCCCCACAACCACCCTTCCTCCACCCCCATCTGCCCCCCACGCCTCCTCCGCCCCCTCCCCTTGACCCCTCTCCACCCCCGCCACCAGCGACACCGTCGCAGACCCGCCTTTTGCCCCGCGTGACGTGGTGTGCACCTCTATCTCCTCCACCTCTTCGATTCCGAAGCCCTCAGGTAACAAAAGAAAAACCTGGCCCGCTGGAGATGAACGGGGGATGCAGGTGGGGGGGGGGGCGTACGCTGTGAGCCCCCAAAAAGAGAGGAATCGGGAGTTAGGGAGGCGAGGGGTGGAGGAGGAGGGGGTAGGAGAAAAAGGGGTGGCGTCCGCTGTAGCGAGGCAAATGGTCGGGAAAGCGAAGGTGGCCCCCCTCCCCCTCAATATAGTGTGCCCACCTCCTCCCCTTCCCTCTATTCTTCTCCCTCCCTCCCTATCTCAACGCCTCGCTCTCTCTCTCTCTCTCCCCATCCCTCTCCCTCTGGTTCTCTCACTTCCCGGATAGCACAGCACCCCAGCAGACGTAATGAATGACAAATTTATTATTATTTATCTCCGACGCCTCCAATCCTCCTCTTTTCTACCCGCCCTTCCACTCGTCCGTTTTCGCCCTCTCCCTCCCGTCTTCCCATCCCCCCTTCGTCCCCCCTGGTACATTATCTTCGGAATAAAAAAGTGGTTTCGTGCGCACCCCATCTCTTCTTTTTGCCTTTCCTCTTCGTTCCATTTCCCCTTTTCTGTATCACTCTTTTCCTTCACTTGCTTTCCACCTTTTCTTTCACTCACCATTTTCTCATGTTATTATTTCTAATTTCTTCTATTTTTGGCCTTATTTCTTCCACAATTATTCTTTTCTAAACAATTGCGTGTGCTGGTTTCCTTTATCTGTGGTCTTGTCTGCCATTCATTACTTGTTGCGAAATAATAAATATAATATTTTTTGAGCATATTTCGTTCCACTGTCCTTTCAATGAGTTTTCAATGAACCTATCGTTTAATTTTTCTTTTCTATATAGGCATAACATACGCTACAAACCGCCGCTATAGAATGCGGTATGGGGCGTTCGGATACGATCGAACGATTGGTGAAGTAATTGATAATATTGTGGTAAAAATTTGTTGATCGCAGCATTGATATTGGGAAATAGCAAATGGAAAGAAATTTTCATTTTACCAACTATTGCTAACTTGGAAGCCTTCTACGACACATCTTGCCTTGTTTCTTAGGGTACCTAACTTTTTGAGGGAAAATCGAGTATTACTGTGTAAAATTCTTACGCAATATTATTCTTCTATTTCATTCGCGATATCCCTTTGAATCCTATTTACTCCACACCACCACAGTAATCGACCCGAATGTTGGTTTGGTCGGTGAGGGTAGAGCTCACCCAGTGCCACCAAGCCCAATGGCGTGTGGTATTCACACTTTCAGGGTGTGGGAGGACCAGTTCATTTCCTTGTGACGATTTCACAGGAAGATCTAGTATCCGAAAAGTCATACAGCTTAAGTGAAGCTGAGGGTGCACCCGGAATCGAGCCCAGGCCTTCCTGTTAGAAGCATAGTTCTCTACCCACGGGACAACCCCACCCCCATCAATTTACAACCGATGTATTTCTTTTTACCTCCATCGTGTTGAGGTGGTTCATGCATAAATTCGTTTATTCAAGAAAATGTTGTAACTCTTGCCATATGTAGTAATCGGTCTTCTTTATGCCATATTTTTAATGGAATTTTAGGAAAGGTCTAATTACTGTGTCCTATTGTAACAGATTTTATTTCATGCATATCCAAGACTATTTAAACTAGGCATGCTTTTAGATTCTATGAACTCCTCCAATTACTCCTGCTAAGAAATGATAGCACCTTTCCGATCTTTTGTCTTTAATTTTCTATTTTATTTGGAAGGTAATGTAGGCAATAATTGTTTATTACCTCTGAATTTTATTTCTCTCATATTCTTAAACCATTATTGAATATTTAATGGTAGCTGCTTAACTACTCAAGCGAATACTGCCAACTGAGATTAATATTAATTCATCCATTTGTGTATATACGACTATGCCTATTATAAATGAAGGCAATCACAAGAGGTACTTAACTATCACGTCAGAATAATAGAGACCGCAATAACATGCATTATTTATTTTATCAACTAGTTTTAAACTCAAACCAACAATCTTGAAATACTCCTCTGAGCTCAGTTACTTACATCCACGAAATTAAATCTTATGTACATATGGGGCGCCTACAACACCTTTTATTGTAGTATCATTGCACATAGAGTGGCAGAATTGTTTCGCGGGTATCACTACTAAATATTTTCAGATTTTGGTAAAAAGTTCTAACCATCAGAGTGAACGAACCCCATTGGCGACGTTTGTGTGGGAGACGTTTTGGAGGAATTGAGCATCAATATTTTCCACGCTATTTGGCAGTCATAAAATTCTCCAAATCCTTTTTTTGGTGCCCGTGTAAGAGTCCCGGAAAGATAGGTTGTGGTTGGAGTAATCGCATTCGTTTATGAGGCGAAAATTATTGTCAAGTCCCGACTCCAGCTGATAGTTCTTTCAATGCGACGGACAGTTTACGAAACCTTCGCAGGGTCTATCTTCTTATAAGGATAGATCTGCATAGATGCCAAGTGTGCAAACTTCCCATTAAGGTGAATTCCCATCGTCTATACTTCCAACCGTTGGCACAGGGTTGCTTTATTACAATTACGTGACTGCAGCCGATCAAAGGACGTAAGACAAGTGTTGCGTTCGGTGGTTTATTACGGATCGACCAATCAATTGCCGGTTAAACAAACCACGTAGGGTAGGTTAATGACCTCTTCCTAAAAATAAAACGGGCGAATTACGTGGAAAGGTCCATATTAGAAAATGTGTACGTGAGCACAACTCGACTTCTTCCTTCATTTTCACGTATTTTAGTCGTAAGTGACCGATAAATATCGAGTCAAAATTAAATTATGTAGAGCGATTGACAGTCTTAGTCGTCCGGTAAAATCCTCGTGAAAAGCGTCACATTTATTTAAATAATCGTAAATCTTTTCTTTAATTAGCCGTAACTGAGAGAAATACTCAGCCGAATTTGGAAAATTTTCTCAGAATCCATTGACGTGGATGGAAGTGGTAATCCACGATTTTTACGAAACTATGAATTCCCAACAAAATATTCCAAAAAGGTATTGATCATCTCTGAGAGAATGAACCGACAGTACCGACATTTGAAGAGATTTCGTGATGGTTCTCGTACAATGATTCCGTGACTAGAGCTTGAGAGTGACCTCATAATGACCTCTAGCAAATGTATCGTATTGGCCCCCTTTAAGCATTGCATATATTCGTAACCATAAAAGGAAAGGACAGATGCTATCAACGTTTATATGCCCCAAATATTATACCCTGTTTTGTTATGACCGTGAATTTTGCAAGGGAAATGCTAGCATTTAAAGCTGTTAATGTCGGAGTCATTTACTTTATCCGGGGGATATGAAATAGTGTTGTGTCTCATAGTGTTGTAATTCCATGTAAGGCATTAATAATACTTTTTAAAAACTCCTTTCCAGTCTGGCGTGGTCTCTATATGGAATTCTTCGATACATCTCATCGCCTTAGAACTGTTTATCCCTTTTAACTTTTGGAATCCTCCTCCTTCCTGTGCCCAGAACTAAACCGTCTCTCCCTAAAGAATCTTTCATCAGTCTTTTGGTATCTCCTTCCTCTACTTAACCAGTCCTTTTCGTATTCCCTTCGTTAACGTCATTTCTTCACCCACTACATCCAGCAAATGCCTTCATCTACATCCCGCTTGCTTTTTCCATTCCTCTTCACTTGCACATCTCACAAGAATCCGTCCAATCTACGCTCCACCTCCTTTCACGAATGTACATTTTTGAACCATACAAAAATCTACGTGTATTCCGCATATTCAAGTAGTTATTATTTATACATCACTTGTTTACTCCCGGTCCCGGCTTTCAGTTTCTCCCGTTTTGAAAATTATTTTGCTTACGATTCCTCCCCAATTTCCTTACTGCTAAAAGGCATTCATTCCAAATTGCAACTCAATAGTTTTTGATATTTTTTTAATATTTAGGTGTTATGTTTTGTGCCTTTCATCTCTAATGTTTAGCATAGCCATTTTACTTGAAAATCTCTTTACGTTAATTTTTTATGGTTTAAGTTCATTCCTCTTAAGTTATTTCCCTTCTGTATAATTCATAACTTCTGTCCCATTTTAATTTATATTTATATTCTATTTAATCCCTGTCATCTATGTTATTTCTTTTCTACATCATATTCCACTTATCCCTTATATTACAATATGTGTTGATCCTGTATTTGTTCTGCAGTATTCTTTTGGTTAATCGACTAACTTTGCTTTATCATTCCTTTTATAATTTCATTTCATATATTCACTCATTTCCGTATTTGAAATTTCGAAACCCAAAAAGCAATCAGAAATCCTGACCATTCTTCATATTCGTTTCCGTCGATGTTCCCTTAATTGAAATGGAGGTGCACGTTCACCAATTGTTGCCAAAACCATCATCATTGCCTAATTATTCGCCGGTTTCGTTCTTCAATTTTCTGTTGACTACCTGTGGTACTAGTGCTACTGAGTTCGAGATTAAATTTACGATTCTATAATACTCTCAGTTCAATCATGTTTTATTCCATTTGGGGACGGAATTAAAATGGCATACCGAGCTCTGGCTACACACCTTTCTCAGAAACGGGGTCAGTCAGAGAAACTAACCTTCCGTTTCATCATATAACTTGGGTACATTTGAAAAGCTTTTATTTATTTTACCACTCTGTTTGCCTTCATTGAATCAAAGTCGTAGCAAGAAGTCAGTATTTTACCCTCCCTACCAAGTGCATAAAATAATGCGATTATGTATGTTAAGGTATATATTTGAAAATATTTGGTAAAAGACCATATTTGTACGTTATTCCGTAAAGAATTTACATATCTATATTTGTTGTTTATTGGCCGATTGAAGATGAATAAGTTTAGAACTATCTCGTAGTAAGGTAATCCTAGTAGTTTTCCCTAGACCCATTCATTTTCATTTTTAATTCGTAGCCTCGAAAGAACAAGCATTAAAAACTGTTGCTCGTTTACTCTCTGTGAAACCATAAAATAATCCCCGAAATCACGAATGCTAAATAATGGATCAAAATATTATGACCACAATTAAAATATCAAGCCTTTCTGTGTGAAATTAAGCTATTTCCCGAGATTGTAAGCTAACCTACAATTTAGGTGTTTCAATCTTCAATTGATTAAAGGGATGTGTGACGTTTAGGAATATTTCCGCATCATTGCCCATGCATCATTTTGTAAAGTTTTTAATAGTCTATGTGAAAGTGTGATGGTGCATTTATTGATTTAAAAAATATTGTTTTGCTCTGGGATTGTTTCCATGCGGTTGGCCCTTCGTGTATATATTATCACCTAACCGAAGACACCGTGATCAATTAATTTCTTTTACTTGATCTAAGTCGTCCTTGCATCGAAATTTTAGTGGAAGGAAACGTTCGAGAGTTATTCACTATTTTTTTTTTAAATATTAACGTTTTATATCTCGGGCTGCCTTTTATTGCATTGTTTGAATGCATTGATATGAGACGCAGAGCGCGTTTGGCCGTAAAGACGTCTAGGCTTAATCCTCAGTGACTGAAGCCTGGTGTGGGATTGCCGGCCACACTCGTGATAAAGTTGACAACAAGGAGAGTTGTGATTACGTATCCCCTTCAAGGACGGCTTTATTGATTCAGTACCTCTTCTCAAAACGAAGGCCTGCCTAGTCTCGCCCTGCTGAGGTAGTTACGTACGATTGGGTAGCGAAGAGGCCGATCCGAACTGGATTCGAATGTTGGATCGGCGCCAACGAGTTTCCCCCCTCGCTGTCCGTCCTCAGCTTAATGCCATACGTGCGACGGCACGCAGGGTGATGGCAGCGCAATGGGGCACAATAACCTGTCACTTTACCTTTTTATCAGGAGAGAGATGCATCGTGAGTGCTTCGTACCTACGCATCGGGCATGACTAAAATAGTGAAAACGATACTGCTCTCAGCCGAGAAGCCGGGGGTCGAGGAACACGTGGGCGATGTGGGCTTTTGATAAAGCCCTTATTTCCAGGAAAAGTTCTTTGGGATAGGGGAACAAAACAATTCCTGCTCACTTTCAGGAATAATTCCGAGTTCAGTCGTGTGAATTTGAATGGGCGCGTGCAACTCTATCCTGCGGTATGGAAAGTAAAAAAGAGTGGCTCCTTATTTTGAGGTGGTTATGGCATCATTGGAAATACCCGTGCGTTAATAAGGAAACGACGTGTCCGTTAAAAATATAGACAATATGATCCCTTTGTTTCGCGATCCGATTCAAGGTATTTTGTGACGACTGATTAACAGCGTAGCACTAGCGAATACTCGAGGTTGACTATTATACTTTGATCGCCTTCATGAGTCCCAACCTAACTATATATTACTTTCATGGCTCTTTGTGAAAATGAGCAGCAATTGTAGCCAAATACCTAATTACTTCCCTACCTCTTTCCATTTTGGGATTTTATGACAGGTGCATTGATGTGAGACAATGCGGACCGAATTGAAACTTGGTCGAGTGGATATATTCCGTCTCCATCGTGAACATGAATTACCGTGCGAGGTTTGGCACCAATGTGCGGCAGTCATGCTGCTGGGCTAATCTTGTCCGGTCCCTACAATTCATCTTGAGATCATAACTTAGAGGAACTCCTTTATATTTCAAACAGTCGTATGTAAGTTTAATATCTGTCAATCATTGTGTTGAAAATCATGAGCGTTGGATGCTCTTTACTGTTGTTTTCCTCAATAAATTTGTTTGTACGCCTGTCATTTTTATTGACACATTCGAAATCAGTTCTCCTCTATAATGAAACGCGATAGAATGTTGTTCATCTAGTACTGAACATTGAGATATCGGACTATTGAAAACCACATGCGGCTACAGATCCTGGGCAAACCTTTTACCCATACAAGATGGGAAATATCTGCGGTAATGTTTAACTGTGTATAGACATAGGTGATTAATGTGTAAATATAATAATGTGTGTATATGAAAAACTTTGCATCTATTCATGTGCATCCGTTCATGAAGGACGACGATCTCTTGAAGAAAGGCGGCTATTTAAAAACTCACCCTTCATAAAATATGAAATAGTATAAAAATACAGTGGCACTCACACTAGCGAAGAGAATATTCGGGATTCAGTGGGTCTTGGGATTTTGATGCTCCTCTCCTCAGGGGCGCATATTATATGGTCCCACCTATGCTCGGTTATTCCTCTCAGGAAGCATTTACTTCTTTCACTCGTCCCGAGCAACACTGCTCTTTCATGTCTTTTCGCTCCTTTTATCATCTTTCTTATCGCCCCCATGTCTTTTTATCCTTACCCTGACTCGCCATATATGCTTTATAGGAAGATACGTCGCTTTCAACATCGCTCTCAGTAGCATTCATTTTTATCCCTCACCTTATGAATCCCTGAATGGGGCTCATGGTTCCCTAGTGTTCTGGTTGCTGAGTTCAATCCGGGGTTTTCATATCTGTACCTACTCGTGTTTTATTAGGCGTTTTTTATTTATATTTCTAGTTTTTGCCTTTGATTTTTGTTGGAACCCTATACAGTTTAATGCATGCTTGCATTAAGATCCTGGAAAGTGTGTGAGGTGAAAATAATTGAATACCTATCACCTATCCCATCCTTTGATCCAATTGACGTTTGAATGATCTGAGCAGTGAATCTGTTTGCCCAAGTGGTTAAGCGAGAGCTAAGTTACTCAAATACCTATCACTTAAAATATCTTGTAGTCATTTCGTACAGGTGCGGTATTAATTATTAGCAATTTAATCGCATCAAACGCAAATAAATCTGCTGTAAGATGGGTGTTATTACTATTTCCAGGCGCACAATTCTGGATCCAAATGATAAATACATTTTTGAAGTGTAAATGTTTGTGAAAAAAAATTACATAAGTAGATTGAAGGAAACAATTTATGATATACAGTATCAGGCTAAATGTAGTGGAAGGAATCCATAATTAGGAAAGGATATAGCATATATATTTTGTGGAAAAGTGCTATATCCTTTCCTAATTATAGAAACAATTTAACCTAAAATAAATGGAAGATAATATTTATTAGCTTGGATAGAAATGCGATTCTTTACTGCCCTTCATATAGCAATACAGTTTCGTAATTTTACTCCTGATATTAATTTGAATGCATTTTAGCCATTAATCGTTTATGATAACTGATTATATAAATTTATATTTACATAAAGCAATTGATCCAGAAAAGTGAGCAATCTTATTGCAGATTGGGGTTCACCCAATTTCTTTGTAATGTTGGGGAAAGTGGACTTTCCGAATGATATCAAGATCAATGGCACGAATCACGCCACGGGTGTATCTCTAGTGTTTTTTATCCTATGCATTTCACAAATAAAAATCGCGAAATTAGTCGGAACAACATCCATTGAAATATATCAACTCTTTTGGGTTGCGTCTTGTAAATATGACCTATGTATACGTCGCAGATTCAAGTTTGATGTGATGGAAACGTTCTAGAGTAGTAAGAAATGAAAACACCCAATTTTCCACTTAGTTAGTAATACTTTTTTATTACGGCTAGTTTCGGTGTACTACACCATTTTCAAGTCACTTATGACCAATGTAGTTATCCTTAGATTGCCATCCTGTCTACGCGGACATATCATTGTGGTTCCCTTATTAATTTCATGTGGGCGATTATAATTGAAGTTTTAATGTGCCTTACTATCCTTTACATCTTTAAACGCTCAATGTTGTTTTTTACATTTTGATGATATCATAGAGATAATTTAAATAATTCTTACCTTTCTTCATTCAAATCAATTCCAAAACAGTATGCAAAACAAGACAATTCGCCGAAAATATCACAATATGCAGAAAAATAACAATGCATAGAGAGCGAAAAATATTTTCAACCGGCAACATATGTAAGTGGCACACTGAATGAACTAGAGTGAAATACAAAAAAATGTGCGTTAATACGTGTCATAAAATAATAAGAATCACAATTGCACCTTCGGAGGAATCCAAATTCATGTTGCTGACCATGTAAAACACTTGGGTTTTGTCATGGCTTCGTAACTAAGCTGGGAAGATAGCATACCCTAGCGTAGGTATGTGTTTCCTCCTTGAAGAAACTATTCCTCAAGCGTATAGATAGGGAATAAGGCGATGACAAATTATTTATCTCACACTTGGAGAATGCTGCGAGCTTTTAGTGATCCTACGTGAAAAATATTAGGCAATTCAAGAATTGAAAAGGATATAAAGCCACTCTGATTAGTCAAAACTTGCTATGAACTAGAACATAAAACGCCACATAGTTGTTATAGAATATAGGAATCGAAGCCACTGGAGACAAGGAGACTCACTCTTAGACGTAAGTCCATTATACGAATATAAATCGTGTGATTTTATTCGCGACACTAAGGAGGTAATCCAAGACTCTTAACTGCACCGGCAGTTGAGATAAAAGTTGATTGTAATCAAACAATACATTTTAGTAACAAAATAAGAGAAATATAAAACCAAACGTATTTAAGTATTCATTTCATCCCTCGTACAGTTCGTAGCAACAAAACCAAAGGCTACAATAACACTGCAGGATTTCTTTTTTTACACAATTTTCTCGCTCCTTTTTCACGGCGCTACCCCAGCATCCCCATAATAGGTGCACGTATTTTTACGGCGGTTTGGCGGGATTTTGCGAATATTGCTTTTACTCAAGTTTACGCTTCGTTTTTTTCGACTTTTCAAGTGTCCCGCTCGATTAAGGGAACGAAATCCAACCTCTCATGTCTTATGGTGTTGTTCGAAGGTTGCACTGAGGGAGGTATTCAAGTGGAGGAGGAAGTGTAAGGGAGAGTAGAGTGCGAGAGTGGGCAGTTCGTGCTTGGTATCTCGTGCGAAGAGGTCTAAATTGTGGTCAGTCAGAGGTTCCGACGTCGAGGAGTGACAGCGGGAGTGGTATCGCGGGACGAGCCAAGGACTAAGACAGCTAAGGGGCGAAAGCCAAAATACCAGTTTCATGGAACGTGCCAGTGTTAATTCTTTATGATTTTCATTGAAGTATACAAGTGATTTTTATTTTTTCTTCATTATTGGTCCCTTTTTTCATTAGCCGTCGTCTAAATGAATGATTTTGAAAAACTCCTGTACTATTGCTGGAGACGATAACTAATAATTATGAAAAATTCACAATGTAAAAATCATTCGACTGAACCGCCTCGATTTCCGGCCGAGTGCTTTAGGAAATCGAGGGATCAGGGTTCGAGTTCCGGTTCAGACGAATGATTTTTACATTGTGAATTTTTCGTACATGTATGTATGCAAGGTTAGCAGGGAACTCCATTAAAGGTACTGTCGCGAAATTTCCCGCAGTTTATTTACTATGAATTTCCTGTGGAGTTATTTCATAGTTTGCGTCGGAATCGAAATTACGACCTAATAATCCCAGATACTCCTCTAGTTACAAAATCGGTGGCCATCCAATGTTTCCTAGAGAGCGTTAGCCCATGTCCGGTTAAATGCAATGAACAGGTTGAGTCGCGGAGATAATCGCGCTTGAAACTATTATATAATTTGCGCCCGGCAGCCTAGGGCCGCTTTGACCGCGTGGGGAAAGACAGAGTAATTTCTCCTTACTTTTACCATCTGATCAATTGATAATTTTATTTTTAACCGATCATTTGATGCCTCTTGTGCAGATCATATGCCGAATGATGACAGGGAAATGTATTAAATTATCGTTTGACCTAGATGATTCGACGAGATCTTGGAACAAAACGTGGTATTCGCGATCCCAGGACTCGATAGTGAATTCTTACTTTTGAAATTTTTAGGTTTTCGGTCACGAGGAAGAACCACGTTGGGTTTCGTGCTCGAGTCGTGCTAATAGAAGGTGCCAACCGAGCCACAAATCATGTGTAAAACCAACCATATTATTGGAAATGATTGTGAATGCGGGTGAAAAGCTAAAGCGTTTAGGAAAGATACTGAATGAACTCCGTATGCTCATCATTAAAAATACAAAGTAAGACACCTCCATCTGCGCTCGAACTACCACTAGGAGAGTATCGTGGTGGTCGATTGCGGGAAGAAATTAGCACATAGGTCGGTGAGAGAGGTGAACCATTGTCATAACATCCGTAACACCCCAACTAATTAACCTTACCTTTGAGCAACCGATTTCCACGCCAAACGGAATGTAGGGGCCTGAACGACCTTCATACGGTGACTATTCAAACTCCTGAGGTCGGGTGGGCCACTCCCTCCCCCCCCCCCATCTTGAGCCACCCTTACGTAATTAGCAGACCAATTGTGGTGACTCACATGATCGAAAGGGAGTCAAATATAAGAGGAGAAAGTAGAAAGACGCGAGATGATAAAGGAAAAAAGAGGAACGGGAGGGGGTAGAAGTAGCTGCCGGGAAGGATTTCCGGAGGTAGTCGGTGGTAGGTATTCGCCGGTGGGAGTCACCTTGCGAATTACAATTGCAAATACAAATCCATATTTTCGGTGAAACCCGGGCTGGTGGGTGGCTCCGTGTACAGCATCGGATTAACCGACCACAAGGTGCTACCATTTCTTATGAAATACAAATAAAATATGATCGTCTGACGCGTTGGACCCTGGAGACTGCATATTAGACACTACTGTAAGTGTTTGAAGGAGCGTTCGTGATAGCAGCGCAGGAATCGGGCACTCCTGAACTAAACGCCACGACACTCGTAGA
>LYUA01000316.1:163966-175704 GCA_002093875.1 Calopteryx splendens
CTCGTGCGACAGAATGATTTCATCGCTCACCACAGCTCTTTAAGAGGACGGATTTTTATTTCGACGCATTTATCCCATTGCCGCGAAATCAAAACGTGAAAGGTTTTTAGGATGAGAATGCGTTTTAATGTGAATTGGGAAGCCATCCCTTCCGATATGAGACATGCCCGAGTGGGAGAATTGAGTGGTTTTCGTGCAGTATGGAGGTGAACAGCCTTTTCCCCTGGTGCCTTTCTTGTTGTTTCGAAAATTTAGCCACATGAACTTCGAATAGACGTTGACTGAGATTTTAATGGCGGCATAGGACAATCATTGGAACTGTGACCAGTTTAGAAAGTTCAAAAGAGCAGAATGCTAAGGACAGTTGGTTAGTCGTTAATGAGTTAATGATATGGCGATAAGATGCCATCATGATAAGATATTATTAATTGAGGGACAGGGAAAGGGTGGGAGGAAGAATTTTAAAATATGTAAGAGTGATCTAAGAATATCTTTTGTAACTCGAGGAAACTTTTCACACTATCCTCGGGCATGCAAATTCGGCCCTAAGAGAACGTTTAGCATTATATGAGAGTTATTTCTTCTGGTATTTTAGTGTCGGCTGCTATTTATGCTAATGCCAGTTGTGTAGGGTTGGGGAAGTAAAATAAAGAGGCATTAACATACAAGTAAGTGTTCTCTCTTTCTTTCTTACAATTGGTGAGGACTTGAAAGCAGAGTTCCACCGTGGACGCTTGAAAGGCACTCTCGAAACCGATAAGAGAAACGTTAAATGATTGATCTGCTCATTTTAATGATGCAGATCCAAAACCGAAGGGTTAACGACATTTTGCCTTGAAAACGGATAAGCAAAGTTCGCCTTATGCGGCATTATCAACCTCAAGATCCGGGCGCTGATACGACGGGGCGAGATAAGGGAGGTGTCTTGCGGTGCACGCATACGTTGCATGCGTAAAGAGGTATGTTAATATCATTTGCGTCCCTTTTTTCGGTAGTGTGGGGAAATGGCGCCTCATGATGCAATACTTTTGCATAATTTCACATATACAGGTATAGGATAACTATTTGGCATTGTTAGGGGTCAAATTCGTAGCATTTATTAATTATTAAATGCTCTTCTTCGCCGCTAAATACGTGGATACGTCTTGCATTCGTCAATCATAAGCAATGTGGTTATTTAGCTGAAAAAGTAATAACCCGAACCAAATGCGGGATCTTCCAATTGCGGGTTGTGCATTCCGCTATTCAACCCTCGCGTGAGTGAAGTGATACTCAAAAGAGTCCTAACTTGCCAATAATCCTGTCTTTGAAATTTTTATAATATTCTTTGTGATGCTATTTTGTGAATTTATATAGGATAATTTATCCGGAATAGTTGGTCCCGAGGTTAACGTATTCCCCGGTTGACCAAAAGATCGGAGTTTTGAATTCCTATTACTGCTGTGTTCTCGGGTGATGTTTTTTTTCCTGAGTAAGTTCACGGAGAGAGAGGCACCTATAACTGTAGCCCTCTGATAACCTTAAAACTTCGGGTCATTGCTCCTAGTCTCCCTGAATAAGAACCGATGTATGGTGACGGTGGACACTATACAAATTTTCAGAATTTATATTTTGAAAATTCCTCTTTCGGAAATCAGCATGTGAAAATGCGGTTCAGCTATTGGGTTTAGCAATGTAATGTTTGATTTCAGTGTGTTGTTTTGTAAATTTATACTCATAGCATAACGATATCGCAAAATAATATTTATACGGTCAGGAGAATATTATTTTAAAACTCCGTGATACATTTTACAGAGTTACTTGTACCAGCCAATGAGCAATAATTTATACGCACTTATCTGACAAAGTATGCCAAGAAGCTTGATTAACAGTTGTAAATATAGAAAATGTTTTATTTCTGAGAGTTTCGTATGGTTTACCATTGCTATGGAAAATATTTTCGGTCATGCTTTGCATAGTTGAGGCGGGAGTCGGAGATTTAAAGATTGATCAGGAAGATTATATACAATTTTCGCGGGTGCGCTAGGAAAAAGTGATTCTAGTAAATGCTGTGACGGATTGGGAAGAACACCGTATCACCTCACCGAAGTCTTGAAAGTCCACTGCTCGGCGGCATCTCGTTCCCGAAAAGGCTGAGAAGGGCGCAACGAAGTTAAACAAGCCTCCAGCTTGAGGAGGCGAACGAAAGACCGAATTTATTATTTTCATTCTGTTGTGGGAGTCATCTTGACGGCCCAGAGGGCAGAAAGCCTCTCGTCCTGAACTACCCCGCACCCCACGAGTACCTACTCTGTTATGATGGAAAAAATAACCATCGACTCCCGCCTTCCTCCTCCTCCTCCTGTCCCCATGCACACTTATCTTGATCTCATGAACTCTCTCCATGAGAGAGACCCACCTCGCTGCAGAATGGAGGGGGAGTGGGACGGGCGATGGGAGGGGGAGGAAGGGCAGATAGGACGGACGGGCAGCGAGGTAAATTTTTAGTTGGCTGCTAATTTTCCGAGGCCTCGCCCATACCCACTTGGTTTGCTCACTCCTTTTCGGAATCTCTGCGTCCACTTTAAAACAAACTTTGAGAAGGCATAAATTTGGCCCGGAGATTGTCCGCGGATTATGCCTGATTGACGAACGCGTGAAACGCAAGCCTCAGGGCTCCGCATTAACTCCTTTCGGGAAAACAGCAAGCACGTCTGTTAGTCTAGGCGCGATGGAGCGATTCCCAATGAGATATGTTTCTTCCCTCAGGAGCCCCTTTTAGCTAGTTGCCTTTCCCCTATCCATACTCTTATTCATCTATGCATTTACTTGCGCAATGTTTCTTGTAACTACTCTTTATGAAAGGATAGCCTCAGGAGGCATCTTTGAAAACTAGGGAGAGTTGATCGAGGATGGAAAATGGTTCCCAATCCAAGGTTGATCCGAATTGTATTGTGTTCTTGTGCTTAATTAGATTGATGAGTAAATTACTGATCACTAAGTACTGATGTGCTGATTTTTTAGACTGTGCCAGTTGATCATGATCTAAGATAGAATAGGTATTAGATTCGTTTTTTGGAGAATGAATTTCTGGTTTTAAAATTGGCTATATATATAGTTATATATAAACTAGAGGTAAAGAGGAGTCGGGACATTGAAGTTGACCGGAACTCGAACAGTTTCTACGGGCCGTGGGTTTGTTTTATCAGTGGGAAAGTAAACAAATCACGTCATGCTATGTAACGTAATCGCGAATGGCGACTAAGAGCCATATTCTATCACTCTCTATCGTAAAAAATGTAAAAAGGTATTTTTCAATTCTGCAACGGTGTCCTCAAACTCCCATCCCTCTTCCCTCTCTCTTTCTCCAATGACTGCTAGCAAGGTGACTTGTATGTGCTAAATGCGATGAACATATACCGAGAGGATATTATCCATTTTCTTAAACCAATAAAAAAACAAATTTAGCTACGATTTTTTTAGTCAAGCTCCTCAATTTTTCATCCCAAATCGTTTTCATGTGGCGTATCGTTACTTAAATTTTGTTGATAAGCTAAATGAATATAATAATAAAGGGAGTTAAAAAGTTATTTCGTTGTGTGTATGAAATATTATGGATTGATAGCATCTGTCAAATTTTACTAACGGGAATTTTAATTTCCCGAATTTTTCTCTACTTCGAATATACTTGCCTTATTCTGACAAGACTTGATAGGAAGCTCGTCCTGAAAATTATTTTTTGAAATAAGTCTGCTAAAGAGACTTGGGTGAAAAGATTTGCAGCGAATAGAGATGATCTAAGTGATGTCCGATAATATCTGTAAGCTCGGGGCTAGGGAAACGGGAAAAGCTGCGAATTTATAAAAGTCTGGAACGGTTTCCTTTAAAAATTAGAATGGAATGTGGTAATGTGGACTCTTAATAACGTGTAAAACTTGGTGGTTCTATTATTCATGACTTTCGGTTAAATATTCAATCCGAGAATTTTTTTGTGAAATTATTTTTGAAATCGCTATTTCGTGCATGAATATTTTACTATTATTTTACTGTCCTTCATACTATGCATCTATTGTTAATCAATTTTACACCTTTCCTTACTTATTTAACCTTTTTCAATATTAAAATTGTTGCTAGCGTTTTCTGAATCATAAACAATTAATGTAATCTGTATCGTACTATTAATTTACAATGCTATACATCTCACTAAAGCTGCTTAAAAAAGTACCTTAAATGTATGTTATCTACGTACTGTTATCGATGAAAAAAACAACTTTAAACAATCATTTGGAGGTACATATATTAAAAAAATATCGTAACCAAGGCAGTTACAGTTAGTATGCTCCAGACAGGCAGGAATTAGAAGTCGAGCAATACGTAGAGGGAATGCCGAAAGGTATAATATGTGGTTTAAAAAACATGGGATAGCATTTAAAGAGAATGACGAAAGAATATATGTGACATATGAAATTAGAAAATAGCTATGTAAACTGCTCCTAAATATTTAGAATTCAAAACAAAATGCAAGTATCTAGGTTTGTTCCAAAGTTCTGGAGATTAAAAATTGTTTCATTGCAGCCAAAAATTTCTGATGTGGACTAATTTCGTATTAGAATCCGAAATAATCCAAAGATTAATTGCAGCATGTCGTTCTAGAATTTTTTAGGCTTTATTATTCTCGTTCTATCGGTAACTAGCGGAATGATGTAAAATTATTCTGACTTCCTCGCAAGTTTTAAGATCATTCGTGAGATCATTTCAGTTTGGCTTATAATTAGTTAAAGCTGGAATTAATTGCAATGGAAGTAAAATCAGAATTTCCATTTACGTGTCGTGAATTTTGGAAAATCGTGGTAAAGGTCGTAATAGTAGGGTTATAAAAGTTTTGTTAATCTCCAGATTTAAATGCAAAGAGTGCGGTCAAAAGTTGAATATTTTTTTACTACTTTTTCGTAGGCGGTAATAACTATTTACCTTTTGACGGGTTGAAGAAATTTCAAATTTTCTCATAAGAGAGGAGATACTAGGGACTCCTCCTTTGAAATATGCCACTTAACCTGTATCCTTATTAAAGGCAACCTTGGATTTTATACTCCTATCTTACTCTTTTAGGATACGTTTTATTTAGAGGACTTTCCCTTAGGTTTGAGTAAGTTATCAATTTTATCTAAAGTACATCACTAGCATTTAAAAAAAGGCTCTAATAGTCGAATAAGCACTTAAGAAAGAGTGGAAAACACCCTTACTCACTCTCTTTGACTGATAATGCCCTCACATTCCCAGCAAAGCCTTTTCTCTGGAAAGATAATCCCTTTCAGGCCCTTTCATATCGGAGGAAAGGAAGATTGCTTCCAGATAACGGAATCTTCGTGCATCTGCACCGTATGGATTAATGTTTCCTAACTCTTTTCATTATTATGACAAGACGCCCCTTGCAATAGATCGCCATCCCTTTTTATAGCTGGTTTCTGCCACCGAAAGAGCAAAAAGTGCGCCACAGATACTTACATCAATTTACTTTTTCAATGGTAGAGAGAAAATTATTTCCGCACCACACACTTAGGCCTCCGAGATAGATAGATTTTATCCAATTATTATTGTTTACTTTGGTGATTAACGCGCACTGCTATGTTTCAGTTAATGATTGTGAAATTGGTTCAGTTTTCTAAGATTTATATTATAATGTTTTTTTTAAATCTTTGTGACCCTATATTTACAATTTCCTCCATAATGTAATAATTCACCTACAATTTGTTTCGAAATTGAATAGTTTCAAATAAGGGAATGATTCCTTTTCCGAAGGACAAAATTTATTTTCTTAGGTTTATGCGAGTCTCTCGTACTCCCCGAGGTACCTTATATTTAATCTCTGAAGCTGGTTTAAATAAAATCACAGAATTTGCTGACATTGCAATGAAAAAGTTCATAGGTTCTTGCATATAGCTGTAACTTAACGTCAGGAATGAACCTGCAAAATGAAATTTTTAAGCCCTTTCTTAGGGACAACTGAAAAAAAAGTGATACACATAGGACCAAGAAATAATTACGAAGGAAGTGAGGGATTATTCATACTCCAATATAGTTTTTCACAACCCGCCAAGAGTATGGGAAGTAAATTTTTTGAGAAATTTCTTGCATACACGATATTTTATAGTTTACATTCCAGTGGTTGCGTGTTGGTGAATAAATGAAATCGGGCATGCTAAGTAACATTATAAGTGGGTCTGCAATTAAATTTATTAGGCATCTTCTAGTTTATAGCCTTAAACTCTTTTAGAGCGGTAAAATGGACCGTTATTTTGACTCAAAATCATAAAAACTCAAATATTTAATTCCATTATCGTATGGTTTTTAATATAAAATATTGAAAAAAAGTTGAGGAAATTATAAGTTTATTACGTGTGTGGTTTATCATATTATTTGCTCAAGCTGTTCAGGCCTCAAACCTCATTTTTAAATTATTTATTTTATTTGTGAAACTTTTTCCCCGAAGCAATATCAAAACTAAGAGCAACGTTGTATAATTATGAGAATTGCCTTATTTCGAATGCCATAAATTAAAGTATTTTCATAATGATATTTTTTCCATAGTTCAGGCTGAAATATTAGTTCATGGCTGTTTACTTTGGACAGGTTTTGAAATGAATTTACTATATTTATGCATGTATAATTATTGATGTGTGTGTGTGTATATATATATATATATATATGTGTGTGTGTGTGTATATGTACTTGTGATCTTCTAAAACCTCTGCTTAATATCAATAAAATGATATGTTTAACAGATTGGGTATCTGTTGCAGTATTCGAGTTTTTTTCTTACAGGAATGCCTAAAATATATTCTAGCAATACGTGTTATAGTCATTTAGCATTTATGCTAGATATCGAATTGCATAAAGTGATGCGTACTTGTTTCCATATTTCTTACTTAACATGGTATTCACGTATATTCGCTGCTTTTTATGCAATATACGTAATTTTTTACGTAATATACATGGATATAGTATTATAATGCATTTTAGTAGTTTACTTGAATATATTTTATTTGTTTACTTTTCAGTAGTTCATAAAATAATGTTGCTATTAACTGGAATCGTTAAGTACCTTTATTAACAGTTGGAAGCGATATTTTTAGCGTCTATCAGGAGCATGTTAAAGGATGTTTATTCAGTAGGAATCCATTCAGTTATTGGCACCATCCTTATTTTTATAGATATTCTGCCATTCGAAAGGTATATTTAATATGTATTCCTCACAGTAAATTATTTGTCGAATGTAGTTTGAATATGCGAGAGATACCATATGAAATCTTGGGAGCTAAATGTACGTAACATCTTTGACGAGTGGAAGAAAAAGACGAGGGATTCAATGTGTTTTTTTGGCTAATTGTAAGTAATAAATAAAAAAATTTATGTTTGAGATTTGAAGAAATTGCAGCAGTAATTTATGGCCTTGGTTTATATTTTTCATATTGGACTCGCGAGTTAAGTGCGGTGTCCAGCGCGATTTCATGCCTGGACCGGAACGAATATATTTCAATTACAGTTTTTTTCGGGACCTCCGAATTAAAAAGGGGTCAAAAGTGTTACCTTTGGGACTCAAGAGACGTCAAAATTGAATACTGCCGTGTTACAGGGTGGAAGGAGATTTCGCGATGGAAGGACGAAGCCAGGGAGAAGGCCATAAAGTGGGGAGGGGGAAGACGTTGGGCGAATCCAGAATGGTTTCCCTAGCCGACGGTAGCGTTGTGGCAATCAAAGGAAATCGACTATCGATCAGACTTATCGGATTTCTTTCTCAAGGCGTTTAAAGGCATCCGCGCGAGAGCCGATCGGCTTAGCGGGAACTGAGGGTCGCTGATCAAATAAAATCATGAGGAAGGTGTAGAGTGGAAATCAAAAGGCAGTTTGTGACACTTTTTTGTGACTGAAAATGAACAATATGTATTTGCCAATGGTTCTGCCAACTTCTTCTTCACTTCATGTGGGAATGGATCGGCTTCCGAATCGGTGTTATCCTGCGGAATTTCTAATTGGAAGATATTATAATCTATATGTTCCTAACTGACCCCACGTTATAGTGTTCTTGAGTTTGCTTCTCGCAACTCAACCGATTTTGTCGATAGCATCTTTATCATTAACTAACGTTCTAATTTTCACAAGAATTCTCTCAAATTTTTGCATCTTGATTACGGGACAATATTCACTTGTGTGTCATAAAAAATCACATTTATCTTCATTACAACCTTTCATTACTATCCAATTATTGTAACTCACAACGTCTCAATTATCTGGATATCGATGCCACAACGGGAGTATTTGAGAATCTTGAATGTTAAATGGTGGCCTCACGTAAGGAGTCATAACTATGAATCAGAACGGCTTAGTGGTAATTTACCTCTTCGATGGGAAAGGAATTGTTTACGTGCGATGTGTAGTGGCATTAGAAGAAAAAATAAATTACATGATAGTAAATGTTTTACTTTGTAAGCAATGGTCATCATACTCTGTATTAATTATGAGGTGATTCGCGTATTCTTTTTTTTTAATTTTAAAATAAATGATAAGCTATCAAATAGTTATTAATTTTGTTTTTTGAAGCTATTATATAATTATTAATGTTATTATGTGATGGCTTCTCACGTTCGGTACAAAAATTAAAGGTAAAAGTTTTTGTAACTCTTTCCACGAATTTGTATATTTCGTATTTACTGATTTAATTCGTATGGAACTTAGTGAACGTAAGGTTTGGTGATTCTTTGTTTAATAATGACTAAAATATTAACCTTCATTTTTAGGTAAGTGGAGATATCTACCTTGCTGCCAGTAGCTGGCGATCAAAACTTCACTGTCTGTAAGTTGCACCATTGTAATTTTTTTTGAAACATCACTATTTTCTTTTCATTGAGTTTAGACATACGTGTCTGCGCATTCCAATCTTTTTTCTTCCTTTGTGAATACACTGCAGGTGGTATTGTTTCTTTCGCTCAGTTGTCCACTCCCGTCTTCTACATCCCAGCTCCAGTGAATCACTGCTTACCTGCACCGAGGTGATTTATTCGTCTATCATATATTCATTTGCATTGAATCCCGTTAATGATTCAGGTAGACTTTTCAATTTCTGTTACCCTTTTTATGAGCATTGGATGGAAATCGCAACCGTTTCTCTACTAATTTGCACGTGATTGAACAAGAACGCTTTTTTTATTTTCTTATTTTTTCCGAAATATTGCTGTGAAATGCGTAATACGGAAAAGTGAGGTCGTTTACCACGACACGAAATCTCGGTTTTTTCCCCACGAATCTGATCGAAGGGCGCAGAAACCCGTTCAAAGTAAAAAAAAAACATTTTCTTCAAACATCATCCGTTTACACAATACGAAAATGAAAACCCGAAAAGTTACCTTTACTCGGGGATGGAAGGCTATTGCGTCATCAGAGCTTCGGTCGGCTATCCGATCCAACGCGAGTAGTTCATTTAATGAGTCAATCGTAATCGACGAATTTTGCTGACGCACGGGCTCCTTAAACTGTATTTGAATACAATGGGGTGTATTAAGGAGAACGAACTAATTAAGAAACATGCACCTTAAATCCTCATTGCTCTCTGGCCCAGACATATGCTGCTAAGTAGGTACGCGAAACCAAAACCGTCAGGCAGCCTCGAATCATCTCCAACAAGGTTCATTTTATGGCACACATAATATCCGGTGAGGTGTCGAATTTAACTTTTCAATTTGACACAAAGCGGCATCGATTTGGCTCGAGCATGTTTTTTTAACATAAGAATACAAACTCCCAACATTTAATGGTGAGCAGTTCCTTTCTTTTCACAGAGGACAAAATCAATCAAATTCTGCCGTAATTACGGAGTAGAACTGTGGAGTGTAAAAATAATTATGTGACTATCGAATGACGAAATAATGAATCCGCGATTAATGCGTAACAACATAAAAGACATCTGATGCAAGGCGGAATATGCAAAATAAACGTTTTGTCTGAAAATTGAGTACTGTTTGTGCAGTTCTGTTAGTAGACGAATTGCACGATGAAAATTGCTTTGCTTCAAAATTTGGTGAAGGCCATGAATTCTTTTTTTACATTGGTAAGCCTCGCATTATATCTAGATCAAAACATAATGGAAAATGGGCAAAATAAATGCCATGGCAGGTAGGAACTGCCTGAAAATGATAAAGCAAGGGCTAGGCGACACGTCGCAGAAGTAGCTTATAATAATAATAATCTGTTTACATTTTCACGTATTTCATTGAAGCCAAACATGCAATTTCTGAAAGTCCTACGTACCTACTCCCGAATTATTCCGAGAGGCGATTTCTTGCGCAGTTTGAGAGAGAGACGGAGGTGGACAGCTCGTCTCGGGCCGGCGGGTGGGCGAGCGGGGCGTTGCACCGAGGCAATGTACGTAGTGAAAGAGACTTATGGGCAATAAGCATCGCTTGCCCCTTGCTTGCCCCTTTTAGTTATTTAAAAAGGGGTAAGGGCTTCGATGTTTCGTCGCCTATTATCCGGCAACTGTGCGACAGATTAAAAAAATGGACTAATACGGGCCATTTTTATTTTTTACTGTCACAACTGGCAATTAAAAGAGAAATGTACGATCCCATTATACGCAAAAATTTAGCAAGGCGTAACTTTCGTTTAAAAATAAAAAAATAAAACTATGGAAATGAGTTCAAAGCTGCGGGGTGACAAAAATAAATGCGGAATGGAATAATATTACCTACAAAATAACTCATCTGTTAAGTTTTAATATATATTTGTCCCAATTAAAGCTTTTAAGCGAGTAATTAGAATAATTATTCAGGGTAAGCGATTTGATCTTCTAAGCGAGCGGTCAAATTTAAGGCCAACTCGACGACTCTCAATGCCCTAGACTAATGACCAAACAGAATTACAAATAAAAGCGAAATAAGCAATTTTTGACCACTTTCCCTCCAGTTTAGCTTAAAAAACTCGCATGTTATGCCATTCCTAATCCAATTCTTGATTAGAAATTTTTCAGCGATTCTATTATATTTTTGTACTGCAGTCAAGTACTGCAGTCATGGGGTACATAGTTAACGTATTCCGTAAAATACCTTCTTCTCTAGGAGCAGCAGTGGTGGAATTTCGGTTTCGAGTGATGCAAATACCAATAAGATATGACACCTGAAATTTTCCTCATCAGAAAATATAAGCAGCACAACTTCTGTCTTAGTATCGCGATTGTGTGATTCTGGATTCGAACCCGCGACTTTTATTTGATTGGGCAAGTCTTACACGGTCGGACTCGCAAGTCTTACTAGATTCTACTACAGGGGTCGGCAACCTTTTTGACAGTAAGAGACAATTTTTTAAAATAAGTAGAGTACAGTAGTACAGAATCTAACATAAGAAGAGCCGCAGGAAATGTTAATGAAAGACTCACATTAAAGACAACAGCATATTTATTGACAATCTATCTTTACGATGCATACGCAATTCCATATTCTGTAAAGCATTTTTTAAGGGAAAATCATTACAAAAATAATTTGTGAAGCAAAATAATCTTGGCGTAAGTGCCATTCAATATAATTAATTTTGAGGTTAGAAAATTAAACTGATTCTTTTAAAATGAGTTGTCTCAGGCCTCACTTTGTGGAAACGATTCATAATGAATGGAAAACACTTTGTACCACACAAAAATTATTTAATTTACGACCAGGCCAGGGCCTGATGATGACGTTGTATCGTTGAAACCTGGTCGTAAATTAAATAATTTT
>LYUA01000316.1:337326-347494 GCA_002093875.1 Calopteryx splendens
TTGAAGATGATATAGTGACATCGAAACTAGTCGAAATTAAATTTTTATTAATTGGAAAATTGCAAAGTGTCTGTGTTTCTCTTATGATTTAAAGTATTTCACCGGATTTTTCTCCTTGCGACTACACATTTTTTCGTAAATTTTAACCCACTCTGTTGCGTTCACATTTTTATGTTCACATTACTTCTTGGATAATCTTAGATAAACATTTTTCTCCAATGTCTTATGTGTATCCTTCGAGTGCGAGGCACATATCTTCTTTACCTGACGTGGTATACGGCGGTAGTACGTGAATGAAGGCATTTCCCTGAGAGCTTGATTTGTAACAGCATGTTAAGGGAGAAGCGACGTCAAAAATCAAACACAGAGAATTTATCACCTATTTATGGCCATTGTATCACGGTCCCTAATTTAAGAGGCATGCTGGCGCTTAAGAGACTCTCATCTCTTTTCCCCCAAGTTGCATGGGGTCTAGAGCTAAAAATAAATAGCTGGCGATATTTTTGAGGCCATAAAAGAGCCCATATCTTTTTTCTATTTCCTCTAAGCGATATCTGTCTTTTATACTCGCGGCGGTGGATCTTCTTCAACCGCCTTACGCGTTCCTCCGTGCTAAACTCACCGCACCCCTCCCCGGCCTCCCTCGCCACTTTGCAACTTCTACTTATCTCACCTTTCTTCCCCTCTTTTCTTCTTCCTCTATCTTCGTCTCACGCCGCCTCTTCCGCCTCCCGCCTTTGTGCAGTCGTCCCGCCCTTGCCATCCGGTCTTTCCACCCCTCATTAATCACTCCCATTTTCGGCTACGCTCTCTCCTTTTCCCAGATACGTCCTCTACCTCCTCCACACGTGTAAAATGTCCCGCCGTTTTTCGGAAAGAAGATCGAGAGGGAGAGAAGGGGTGAAGTAGGGAAGAGATGAGGTCAGAAGTGTGTGTGTCCGAAGGAGAGGGGTGTCATTGCCGGGATTTTCGGCGGATGTCGTCGGAGATATTCACTAAGGCAGGGAGTGAAGGTAAGAGCTAGGGGTGCCTTAAAGAGCTTGCGGGAATGGCTCATGAAATTAGTTCATTATGAGCTTATTGATGGTTAGCCGATTCCAGTTTTTTTTGGAGTTGGGAGAGGAGATGATGGTGCTGATTTCAATTTGCAACGAAGACGGTCGCAGGAATAAATCGTTTTCAAATCCTCAGGTTATTCTATTTCTAATTTATTTATTTTCAATACATTTTCTGTCATTGAGGATATTAGTATATACTTCGGTATATACATATATGTTTAGTTAGACTCCTCTATCAATGGTCTAATTTTATTTTGTCTTTTCCAAGTAGAGTTGTATAATATGCTTCCCCTTAGTGTGAAAGGTATATCTTCCCTCCCGTTTGAAAGTCGTTTCATTATCGGATTGAGAATAGAACAGGGGTGTTGCTAAAAATAGTGAGGATTCGAGTCTGACTTCATTTCGTTTTTGTAGAGTGCAGTTTTGCGTTGGTTTTCGGCGGAGCGTGTAGCGGCACTGGCCGAGAAAGAATGGCGTGGGAGGGCGGGGTTAGGGAGGCCGGGGGGAGGTTCGGCGGGGGCAGCCAAGGTGGTGGAGGAGGATGATGTCGGCAGAGGGACGGACTCAAGAACGCCTCTCGTGTCCTCCGAGGACGTATTGAGATAATGCGGGTGCGAGAGGGCGTTGCGAAGGAGGAATTGGAGGCAAAAGGAGGCTGGAGGAGTCCTGTATCGCACAGCTGCTCCCACCCTCCGTCATGCTCTTTCTCTCTGTTCGAAGGCGAATGTACCAGCTCCCTTTCTCTTTCCCTCCTGATCTTGTCTTTTTGGAAGTACCACTCTTTTTCCCCTCCCCTCCTTCCCTCACAACCTTCCTCGTTCTAATCCCTCCTCCAGAGCAGTAACTTCCAAAGGCTAATTGAGAGACCAAAGGAGTCGTGGAACGCCGCCATTTTGAGTTGCCTTCATCGTCACTAAATGATTGTGCATATTCTTATCTCAACTTCCTCCTCAACATTTATATCCAGTGTTATTCTCCACCAATTGAAGGTCTCGGAAGAAAATAATGATTACTATTCTCGAAGACACTTCGTGTAGATACGAAATGATAATTATATGGATGACACTTTGTTATGTCTCATGTGTTGTTGTAGTTTGAAATTCGCGGTACATATCATGAAAATATTCTAACGCTGACGAGTGTGTTTCTATTTGATAACATGTAGACTTTCTAACAATTAGAATCATTAGGTAATTAATTATTCTTATAAAACTTGAAAATATGCCACCGATATTCATTTGTTGGTAAAAAATATATTCAGCATGCTGAATTTGAAGTATGAACAGGCGGTAAATTTTAAAATGAAAATTGAGTTTGATACACCAACCACGTTCAAACATCATTCAATGGGAGTGATGGCAATAATTAAATAGTAATGGTAGAAAATGCAATAATTTGAACGAGAACTGTTTCTTTTAAAATTAAACCTAAAACTTTAACTATCAAAGAGGATTTTGATGCAATTAGGATGCAATTACAATACAATCGGTATGATCACGCATAATTCCCTATCATCTACATTTACCTATTTAACCATTGGTATTAATAGTTCTTTGTCCACATTGTTCAACAGGCAATTCTAGTGTACCCGCGGCATTATTTTTTGGTACACCTTTTCAACTGAGCTATTCATGACGTTTTTTATGGGATATATTTAGGTATACTTCGCAAAGTTTGGATGAAAAATTTTGATTCATCAGATAAAGTCCCTTTCTTTAATAAAACATTTGAAATGTAAAGGTTGGAGTAATTAAATGGCGAAATGATTATTTAAAAGGAGAATAAATACGTCTAGGGCGATAAAATCATGTAGATTACCTTTTTTGAAATGTTTATTCCGTAATTTGTACAAAGCTCGGGTGCCGTTAGCATTGGTCCTGTAAAGAAAACTAATCCGTGGTTAATCTATGTATTCGTCTTACAAGGTTGAACCCCGTTTATGATTTATAATTGCATTCTAAGAAGTAGCCCATAACGAAAGTGAGACTACAAATTTTATTATTTTATGGCGCCTTTCTGCCTTGAGTGAGCGATTAATTTGGAATGAGAAATCATATACTTACTTTCTCATTATAGCTAATATTCTATCCAAAGTGATGCTGTTAATTAGGTATTGGTATCAACCATAATTGATGCAATTATGTTAAGCTGGAACCATAATAGCCCTACGAAAGTTTACGAGACAATCTCGCGACTTGACGACCATTTTCATTTCACCATCCATTTAACGATCATCTTCATTTAATTTCATTTTAATATCAGCATTTGCTCTTGCGGGCAGGTGTCATAATATTTTTTTAAAGTTTTAACAAAATACACAATTGGAAATTTTAAATTCTATTCTGACAAATACTCTTTATGAGGGGAATACCGAAGATTTCCAAAGAATAATTTATAAAAATGGTGTTTCACCTAATCATTGTTACAATTAATCGCAGTTAAGTGTTGATTACAAAAGTCAAGTTTGAGAACTGGAACTGTTTGATTTGTTTCCTGTCAAACCCAAATAACTTGAATCTATGCATTTAGATCAAAATTTTATGCATTTAAGAACTTAATAAATCTGCACATAAATAATTTAACAGAAATATTAAATTTATAGTGGTTCATTTATGAGAATGTTACATGACTAAATTATTTTTCTCTCCATGCACCAAAGTGTGATTTATATATGTTAATATTCTTTCTTTTTTCAGGTAAGTAACCATGTGCTGCCACTTTAGAGTGTTAAAGAGATTCGCCCTTACTCATCGAGCTGTAGTAACTCGAGTTGGAGGAATTGCTTCCTTCTAAACGTATGTATTTTTAATGCTAAAGTACTCCAACAAACTTGTGGAGTATTGATATACTTATTTGTATAACTTATGAGTTTTAAATATCGAATAGGTGTTTGAATGTTGTAAGAAAAATTTATCGCACTGGGAGATTGTATCCGAGATATTTTTACTCGATACCAATTCTAAGCGATCAAATAAGGGATTTGAAAGACTGATTGGAAGGCATAAATCCACTAATATGGCATATCCTTTTTTTTTCAAGGTAGTTATGCTCAAAAGTCACTTTATTCCAAAACAAAGAATGTACGGAGAAATTAAGTCTTCAATGTTAGGCAGCAATTAGCACTGACGTATTAAATGAAAATCTGTATTGTTTTTGAAAAACCGACTCTTGTCTCTTGGGATATCGGTGAGCCCATCTGCTAGGCGGTTGAGTCTCGTAGGGGTGCCCCTTTCGCGCTCATGATCGAATGAACCCATCTGATCCTAACCAAAGGCAGGTGCAGCCAAAAAAATAATTAGGTACCTTGTTATTTGCGGTATATAATGAGGGACAGCTCCGGGCATGACAAAAATAATAACTTTATCTTTAAAATTAAGCAATCGGCGGCATCTTATTTTAATAACTGTTTTCTCCTTCGCAAGAAGGTCTACCCAATTTATGTCATATCAAAATAGCCGTTACGTGTAATGAATTTTTTTGCGGCGTTTTATTATGACGTGCATTATTGGTCCTAAGTTAAAAAAAAACTGCGGGAAATGTCGCGACAGTAAATTTGACGGAGCCACCTGCTTGTGTGCATAAAAATGCGAGAATTTAGCATTTTAAAAATCATTCACTTGGAGCGGGATAGTGAGTGATTTTTACATTATGAATTCGAGTAATTTAATCTGTATTAGTTGTGTTATGTTCATATGAAATTAGGGGCCTGATAGGTATGGGAAATTGAGCCGTTTTAGGCTTTGGGTAAAGTGTATCATCAAGAGTTATGCATAAATTTAAACCTTGAATGGAGATATCCATTGCTATTATTTGCTGATTAATTCATTCCATATAGGTTCCACTAGGATAACTTTCGGCTTACCTCACCCATTTGAATCTCCCTCTTTCCTCGGAGCTTTCACATCCATGGCTCGGTGCTCTCAAAATTGAACAACCATTTTTTTGTGCCCTTATTGCCGTGACCCGTTACTTGTAATTTTTTGCGCAATATTTTTCTATCCCCATTTTATTTTTTTCTGAAACTGCCAACAAACCTTTGTCTCACTTCTATAGACCTCTAGGCATTCAAATACACGTCATATTTATTGATGATTATAAAAGGTACTGGGTATGAAATAGATGTAAAGTATTTTTCAAATGCATGATTTTCCTGCAAGGCTTTCATGACTGACTTTATAAATAATAACAAATAGAAGATAGATAACAAATAGAAGCTTCATTGAATACGGGTCGTAGGCGGGATGGTCTCTTCAAGGTCATGGGAAGACTTTCACCAACACTTCCAGGACCCTCTAGAAAGCAAAGTGCGGGGTGGAGTTCAATAGGGGATGAGCTACTACTGGGTATGGGTTTGGAGAAGCGTTTTTATAGCTAAGTCACGCAAGAAAATTATTGCGATAGTAAAATGTTAGGCTTCTGAAAAAACGATCTATTAATGGCCTATGGTTTAAACAAATTATAAAAATTTACCCAAAAAGGGTCAAGGTATGCAAAAGGAGATCTAAAAACACATAGTATCGCACTTAACTAATTTTTGTACCTAGTTTGAGGTATTTTATGTAGGTTTTGGTCATCTTCCGGTAAGCTTACAAATATTCCAGAATATTAGCACAACGATGTGAAAATAATTGCGATTGAGAATAGTTGCACTATTCGACCGTATTTGTTATAAAGGCATTATTATTTGTCCGAAAGTTAGGTTTTATTAAACAATATTGACCTGCGGTAATATTGAGAAACCTTAATTGAATTTATTAATATTTTCGTGGGATGCAATGGTAGATTTATGTTGATGATAATAATTGGGTATGTCAATGATTTCCTCATTGCAGTTTCTATCGTTCACACGCTTAGGCTAACTAAGCGGGTGCGGTAAGACCGCTGTAGGGTCTGTAGAATTTTCATGAAGGAAGACTGGTGCATAAATGGGAAGGTACTGGATAGCAATTTTCTCTCGTCATCCGCGTCATTCTCGATTGCAGTCGCGGTAAAAATATCTAATAGCTTTAATTCAGCTCAGGAATTCCGCTGGGAAATGGGGCAACGCATATTTCCTCATTTTAGTTTTCTCTTCAAATAGAGAGGGTTTTCCAATCATGATTGATGAATAATCTGACGAGTTATTGTTTAATTTTATCTATAAAATAATTAAGCTTCAATTATGGTTTTGAAGTGCTAAGAACATTCATAAAAATATATTTTCGGGAATGTGCCAGTCTTAAGTACCTTTCGATGCGCCGAAAAATGTTCTTATTGGTAGTAAATAATTTGAAAATGTGCTGCAATAGCCACCCTTTTAACTACCTATGTAGCTCCTACCAAGAACACTTCACAGGGAGGGACGATTTAGGACGCCATTTATCGGCGACAATTTACTGAAACGTAGTCATATCAACTAATAAGCCATTGGTAGTATATATTAATGGCTATTTGAAATGTCAATGGCTAAACCACATTGAATATTTTGTAAAATAGTGGCGAAAGAAAATCTTGGAACAGTAAACATAATGAAGATATTCGAAATAGTATTTTTATAAAAAATGTAATTGGATTATCTGTGTCTATGTACCATGTTCACTAGTCAGTAGTGAAGCTCCCGCTCCCATTTATGGGACCTGTCTTAGCAGGCAAATGGCATGAGTGACTGAGCAATTCAGGTGTTTCGAAAAGAAGTGGTGATGGGCATGGCGATTTCATAAAGTGGTAATGATGGACGCGCTTCTTTCGGTCGACTCAAAAGACTGCTACCCGCAAACAGGGATTCTCTCCAAGCGCAGTCGCTGCACGCGTGCTGCGCGGGTCGTCGACCTCTGACCCACGCTCTCCTCTCTTTTAGCGCGCGACAAATGCTATAATACGTCATACACTCCTTCCGTGACATCTTTGTCCGAGCATCCACTCATCCCCCCACCCATCTCCCANCTCCCTCCCCCCCCTCCCGCCTCAGGTCCCTTCCCACAGCGGTCTTGGCCTTCTTCCCTATGCCCATCCCCACACCCCCTCTTCGCCACCCTGCTTTTTCATAGCGATCACGTGACTTCCTGTCCCGCGCTTTTGCGAATTCACCGGTCTGCCTTTTTTTTACGATCGTTCGTGCGTCTGGCATTTAAAGGTAGTACTCCTATCGAACGATTTCGTCGTTCGATGTGACCAGCGCGTCCACCCCTCCCACGTCTCTCCTCCCCCTTCCTCTCGTATCTCTCGGCTCTCTCTCTCTCTCTTCTCCCCTATCTTCTCTTCTCCACCCAACCCTCCTTCTCTCTCTCTCTCCCCTCCCCCTCTTCCCTTTACACTTCCCTCCCAGACTTCAAAACTCGCCGAAATCTCTATATCTGTGTGTTCCAGTGCGCCCAGGGAATTCCCTTCCTTATCTCTCTTCGCGTCTCTCGGAGTTTTCTCACCGCGGTTCCCCCTTTCGTTCCCTTTTTCCGCCGTAACAAAACCGAATCGCCAAGTCCAAGTTCATCTCCGGCTTATTTTTTTGACGCCCTTTCAGGAATGCTGATTTATTATATTTTTTTTTAACGAATCTTGATTTTCCGGTGGTATACAGTTTGGTAATCTTGATTCGTTGAACCTCTTTGTCGTCGTCACGACCTAAGAAGCATTAAGTGCGTAATTACCAGGGTTCCAAAACCTTTTTTCTGCTGAAATATATTGTGTAACATGTTATCGAGTAGATAATACACTTTGGATAATAACTTTATTTTTATAATTATAAGTTAAGTCGGCTAATTTAGAATTTAGAAATTCATTGCCGTAATTAGTATCCATGTTTAGATTAAATAAGGTAATAGTAATTACCTAGGATAGAAAATCTTAGCAATAACCTTGTTTGTCTGCCTAAACTTGTCTTGGACATCGAAGTTTTATTTTGAAGGGCTCTATATTAGGTTAATAGATTAATAATTTTGAATATATATGTTATTTTTGGAACGTTAGTGGATAAAGACACAAAAATTAACGGTGATGAATAAACGCTCTACAAATTCAGTATGCAGACGGTTCGTATCATTTATTAAGAATGTGCATACTCCAAGAATTGAAATGTAGAAATTTAGAAGATAATGGCCAATATGCCTTCCAGTTTGATCAAAATTAGAAAGTTTCCGCCTTATAAGTTTTCCTCTGATAGCCCTCACCTAAGGAAGGGAAAATCGTCTAATGGTTCACCTGTTCAGTAAGTTATTTACTGTAGCCTTCATTAACCTTTGGGGCCATTGGTAAATTTAAAATCATGGTCTTGTTCTAAATATACTATCTTTCCAACAAATTATCAAATATTAAAAGATAGTTTGACAAATGACATGTTCGTCTTAGGGAAAGGCGGATTTTAGTCAAATTTCGCTTTTAACTCATGGTTTAGAGTTTTACGTTTACATGGCCATGATTTGACCAGGCAGACGACGTCAATAGTCAATTTCTTTTCAGGCAGCCTGCCTTGCCAAGAGGGCAGTATTCTAGACTGTAGGAATGAAGGAAACCTAACAAAATTCTTGTACGGCTCTTCTGTTTTTCTATTCTTGAATTCTTCACCGTTTGATTAAAACAAGCCACCTGGGTCTAATTACCCGTATATTCTTACTTAATGCTTACTATACTTAATGCTTAATGCACACTACTCGTACACACACTGGACGGTTTTATGTGGACGCTCTTTCTCACTAATAAATGTTTGATTATTTGGGAATAATTTTCATTCCTCTTCATTATATGTATCGTCATTTATTTATTAGTCCTCAGTTGTCAATGATTATTATAAAGACTTTCATTTTTAAATTGAGTAAATGTTGCGATTTTCCCAGATTTCAATACTCTTTCTTTTAGTCACATTTGAAACCACTTACTTAAAATTTTAGGGCATGTCCAGGGAAACTCTAAGTCAATGTTTTTTGAAGATAAGGAAAATTGTGGGCATTTCTCATTGGTAACATTGAATACATCTTACAAAGAGATAAGATGTACCTGTTCATCTCCCAGTAAACATTCTCTTCCTAGGATCCCTGCCTTTTATACCATCCAGTTATGAAAAGTTAGTAGGCCTCTTTATTTTATCTTTAGACTCAAACCATTCTTTTTACCTTATTTTCGGTGTACTCTCATCCTAAATTATCACGGGATAAACCCCTAAGTATTTAATTGTAATCGCTGTCGATATGATTAAATCATTTATACATAACGCGAGAGATCTGCATTTATTTCATTTGTTTGAGTGTTATGTTTACATGTTCAAAGTTTTATTTTGCGTAAACGGGTTCCCTTCTCCAATAGTTGCATAAGTAATCACCCAAATATACACAATACATGCAGCCCACTACACATATGTGTGGCTTGTGGTATATTAGATATAACCGCGGAAATTATTTGCCAACCTCTTATTACCATCTCAATAAGTTATGGCTAGCCATATTAGTAATAAGGAAGGCCGGTAGCCGTATGGTACCACAGAGGATGGAATATCGTCAACCGCTACTACAGTCGTAAACTTTGCAAGGTAAATTCATTTATTGTTATTTTCGTTGGAATATTCAGACTGGATTCAATGTAAATAGAAAGGAAAATATAACCTACGTTGATGCGCGAATCTTGAGCGTCACTTAAGTATGCCAGTCAAGCGTGCAAAAATGCATCGAGTATTCAGGATTGGAGGATTGGGAATGGGGCTGCGAGGAGGAAATATGCGGGGAGGAGGAGCAACCCTTTTTCCGAGACGACCACTCTCTCCCCCCACCTCTTTTACAATCTCCGAACCCCACACACCCCTCTCTCTGTCTCTCCCTCGATTCCTGTCCAACTGACTCGCTGGTTTGTGCGGGAGGGGACGAGGGAGGCAGTGCGAGGTAGGGGTGGGGTTGCACGCGGGAATAAAAAAAAACTGAGAATTGGGTGAGGGAAGATTTGAAGGGCGGGAGATGGATGAAAAGAGGAAGAGAGAGGAGACCGAGGGAAGGTGGGGCGTGGGGGTGGGAAGTTAGAGTGGGCGTGGGAGCAGTATTGAACCCAGGTCGCGTCTCGAATCGGTTATGAAGTGTGGTCGCGGCGGGAGCGTCTTGGGAGGGGATCATGGGAAGTTTAAAAGATCCATCAGTAACGGGACGGGGGGAGGATGG
>LYUA01000316.1:967372-984462 GCA_002093875.1 Calopteryx splendens
TTACATGTGTATTAGAGGACATTTGAAGCAAAAATACATGTAATATACAGCATATTTACAGCTGTAATACATGTGTATACAGCAATAACGGCTGCTGTAATTTGCATGTAATATAGCTGCATTACAGGATTACAGGTGTAATACACCAAGTGTGCTGTCTGGGTATCTTTGTAAATGACACAAAAGAAGTCAAAACTGATATTGCGTTGTATAAGAAAAAAGGAGGAAAATTTACACTGTCCAACTGTAGATTTATATTTTGTTCTGGAGACAATATCACAAATAGCCATTCAGAGCTGGTTAAGAGAAAATATAAAATTTATATATTTAATAAAACCAGGATTTAATTTTTTTGGGAATTGTTTAAGGTTGTTCATCAATAGACAGTTCACATGCTTAGATTTCTGTGTTTAATTATATTTTTGTTCGAGTTACTTTTTCATTTATATCTTACAAGGAAATTTGAGGGGATAATAAAAATGAGGTTACAATTTACATTTTTTAATGAGCTAAGTGCATAAATATATTTATGAACATCATAATCCCTATCTCTATTTTCTACTGCTTTTATTAGGGATGAATATTTGGTGGGATTGAATTATTTTATTAGTTTTAGACATATTTTCTCTTTGCATTATTTTATTCTTAGAATCACAAAAATGGCACTAATGACATCATCAGCATCTGAGCATCTGATGACCTCATTTTAATGATTTGGCCAACGTGACCACTTTATATAATTAAATTAACAAGGATATCTGATTTTTTCACTTGTCAATTCAGTGGTGGTGAAATTCATAAATAAAATCGTATCATTAATATAAAAGCAATTTATTGCATTATGATTTCAAGGGATTATATTCAATCTTCAAGGAATCAGACAGCAAAAAATTTCAAAAATGTTACCACTCTTTTAATATACAAATATTCATTTGAATTAATATGAGATTTGAAGAATATATAAAACATATTTATACATTTTACTTTGTAAAAAAGAGAAGTCCTCATAATCGCTCAAATTTAAACTTAGCTTAATTTCTTTCCATGATTTCTCGAGTAATAAATATTAATATTTAATTTTTCAAATAAGGTCATGAGCACTGCGCTGTGTCCATTAACATGCTATAACTCAGTGGTGGCAACACCCCAATATGCCTGCATGCGATTTTCCGTCTCTCCAGTGGTACTTTCATTGTCTTTATCCCATGACCTTTCAGCTTCATTTATGCTATCGGCCCTCATGTCAGTGCCTGATCGATGCTTTTCACGCACGGCTTCAAAATCAAACCCAACATGGCCGGGAAGTAAGCGCTGTAAACTTCCAAAATAGGCAGCGTTTGGTCCACCTTGAATGGGGGGTGAAGTCACATCCACTGGAGCATGACCCCTCCCACTCCCTCCCCACTTGGTGCCACTGCTGATGGAGCTCTTACCCCAGCTACGCCCACCCTTGCCAGTGCCCCGTGCACTCGAGAACCTCCGGGATAGGAAGGGTGCCGGCGGTGGAGGAGGCCTGTACTGGGGTGGTCCAGAACCATTGACAGTGCTAGAGTTGGATCCATTCGGAGGTTGACCGTCAGTCCAAGGGGCTCTTGACCTGCCTCGTACAATCCCCCGTGACAAAGTGTCAAGTTCCTTGTCGAAGAGCAGCTGAGTGTTCTGCTCGAGCATGTATTCCCAGCACTTAAACCTCTCGTCCACACCACCCACTTGACTCCCTTCCTCACTCGGACTCTTCTCCCTGCCTCCTAATACACTGTAGTCATCTGACATCACTAAGGCTGGCATGGCACTAACTTTGTGGAGTCCTTTTTCCCTCATCAGAACAGACTCCGTCCCGACACAAACATCCCATGCCCCTGGTATCCTTCTGAGTTTCGAGACTTCTCCATTCCTGCCTTGCTCTTCCCAGTAATTTTCTTTAATTGTGCACCTGCTGAAGCCGCTATCAGAATTGTCTTGGCTGGTCTTTTCCTCTAACTCATTTTTGTCCTTTACCACTGTACTCGGTGCGTCATCACTCTGTCCACTGGGGGAGGAGCGTTCGGGTAAATTTTTACTGGGAACCTCATGTTCATCGATGCAAATTTCACTGGCCATGTGGATCTTCTTCTGTTTGCATTCCTGGAATGATTCCTCTACTCTGCTACCCACTCTGGATTCGTTCTGCTGATTGCTTTTACAATCTATTGATTTCATTTTGCATTCGCTTTGTACTTTGAAATGGTTGATACCATTGCTAACTGACACTGACTTAATACCATTTTCAATTGAGCATACCGCTCGTTCTTCTGGCATGCCAGCACACCAACGGCGATGACAAACGTGAGGAAGGCACAAATGACACTCCTCCCTGTCTCCCTCTGTGGCCCATGTACAGTGACAACAACAGTGGCGTAAACATGGATGATGTGAGCGCAACTCTTCCTTCAGCTCTTTCATCAGAAGATCTGTTGTTCCATTGCGTTGAATGATCCTCAAGGACTTTCTCAGTGCATCTTGTGCTATTTCTTTATCAGTCTTCTTGTCCTGCGAAGTAAATCTCTATTAAATGCTGTGTGAAGTAACATGCGCTGTGTTATATTAAAATTTATCAAGCTCCAAGTAAAACAATAATCTGGTGAGCTATCAACTTTAACTGTAATTACTAGTTGTATCATTTAGAACAGTATATGTCAGTTATCCATCATAGATTTCCACCTTTTTAACCTAGAGAATGGAATTTTTAATGCAATGGAATAAAACTGAAGTGATAACATAGCTAACCTGTGTACCAAAGAGATGTACGACAGCTATGCTTAAATTCCCTGTGTTGCCATAGCCTTGAGCTAAATCCTGAAGCCTTTTTGCTGCGAGCATTTCATCAATCCCTCCTGAATCTGGTTTTAGGATTATTTGAGCTTCGCATGCAGCTTCTTTTTGTTGCACAGAAGACCAAAATCTAAAAAATGATTATCGAGGAAAGAAAAAAACACAGGATTATGTTTTTTCATGTAAAATTGGCAAAAAATAATTCCAAATTTTAAGATCATAATGTTAAATCAATATGTAAGAGTGTGTATGAACTCTCACTAAAATAGAGAAGACATTATTGGCAGTTATGTTAGAATAATATTTCCAACTTTTAGACACTAATGAGGGACTAATAAGAGAAAAAAATCTCTTGGAGTGGAAGAAAATAAAAAAGCAAAAAGTTCATAACTTTTTATGAGAACAATGAAGATGTAGTGATTTAGGGACAACCAAATAAATTGACCTTCTATAATATCAAGCATTTTGATGCTAATATGCTGTTAGGTTATCAAAATTATTATTCACATTTGAGCGCATCAAGTAAACATGTAAACTCTTTGAAAACCATGTTTGCCAGTCTTTTTTCATTTATTTCATAAAAAAATATTAAATATTACGATTATTTATTTTATCAAGTTAAATGTTTAAATGTTATTGCACTAAGAAGACAATGATTTTGTTGATTGATGTGACTTTGATCAAGCCATTTTTTATTAAAGTAAATTTAACTTACACTTTGTTTGCTATTATGATGCAGAGGTCTTTCTCAGAGGTTAGATCAACTTCAGCCACATAAGGATCAGGTACCACTTGAGGAAAAGATGCACTCATCCCCAAAGCATGTTGATCATGAGTTTCATTTTTACTTTGGTATTTTTTTTCATCCTGTGAGAACATTGGATAAAAAGAATTAATTTTAGCAGCACTTAAAATGCATCTCTCAACTTGAAATCATGCTGGATAGTGAATAGGATGTCTCATTTTTCCCATAGCTCTAATTAAACTTCCAGAGAAGGAAAAAATACTCTCATAAGGAAGTAGTGACAATTTGATTGGAGATTACTATTTTTTCCCACAAACATATTGAAATACAAATAGGACAGTGGGATTTGAATGATTGGCCTTCAAGATTTTGGTAAGTTAGTGAAATAATCTGATTCATCTGCCAAAAATTAGTGTTTATGATTTCATTGTTTCTTAATTTACACTGTCCTTAACTGATAGTGAAAACTTTCCATATTGTAGAGGAATGAAATTTAGCACTTAGTGATTTCCATATAATATTTATCATCCATTAACTGCAATTACTAGCTGTATCTTTTAGAACAATATATCTCAGTTATCCATAAAAAGTTTGGAAAAAAATCACAGATTATTCATTAAATGGAAAAAAAACTCCTTATCTTTACATAAAAGTTATGATAATTCAAGCAAAATTATAAATAAAATAGGGGAATGCACACTAATTTTCACCATCTTACATTCACATACATACATATTTAAATAAATAAATTTGTTGACATTGCACTAAATTTTTATCTCATGGACAAATAGGGAAGAAAGAAATGTAGAACAATAACTGCAATTTCCCCCGAAATAAGATAGATCCTGTGGCATAGTGGATTTACAAACATTAACAAATTATATTATAGCAAATTGGTATGACCTCGCTGAGATTGCAATGGATTTTGATTGAATTATATAGATATTTAGCCAATAATAGGACAGTATTAGTATACTTTGTATTATTATCTTATCATGTGAAATTACTTCACATGGCAAGATTTAAATAATATATAATAAGTAAAACCTTTTTTAATTTAAATTATTAGATATTAAAATCTAACATAGACATGGCAAGTGGATACAAATTAAGAAACTTTGCATACTATTATGTCGATCTGACAATAGCCATCATACATGACTTTTCCAGGTTATAAATTGTTAATGCTTTCAATAAAAGTTTGCTAATTTACATTAAAATTAAAATACCTTCTTGTGGAGCATTAAAGTTTTAAAATATACTTTAAAAAATACAGAAAGGTCCAAAACATAATATATGCAGACTTTGGGTGACAGATGAACTGTAATACTTTTTCACTACATATGGGATAATAAGCAGTGGAAGACCATTGTCTAGATGTCACTGCTGATATAGTCACCTTTAATGGGAGAAGAGAGATGTGATTTGTTCCCCTTGGTTGGGCTTCCATAGTATCTTGTAATGTGTGCAAATCCACAAATAGGAGAATAATAATTATGACCATTTTTCATTAACTATGTAATTAGCAAATGCACCCCCAGATGAATGAGGGACTACTGAGGATAGTGTTGGGTCACTAATCTTGTCCCATGTTGCCTTGAATAAGATAACATCATCAGGTTACCTCTTGGACACTCTTCCTCTCTGCAAATGCCTGGTGTTACATCTTAGATAGCTAGTCACATTCATCATGTGCTGTGCTGGTCACAATCTTACTTTACTGATATCTGAAATTTCTGAAGAAGTCTTCTCTTGATGCATGATATCAATTCCACCATCTGACAGTAAAAGAACTGGAACTCCTATCTCCATACTTACTACACATTCTTCTCTGCCCTGACTAATTTTCTTCTCAATAAACCACATCCCTGGCTGTCACTACTTTCATTGAACATTGGCAAGGCCGTCTTAATGCATAGACAAGTAGGGCAATTCTACAGGGTTTTCACAAGTATAGGGTCCCTGCATCCAGGCTCATATTATATTTCTCAAACATTTATGTTAAATAATCTTTGCTGAGCAACATGTTTCTTTATGTTCAGACACTGTTTTTTTAGAAGTAACACTTCGATAATATTGTTTAATTTAATCGACCATTCCAAATTTTAATTCCTGTAAGTGGTAGTGTACTGCTTTGCCCAGGAGTCTATAGTGCTGTTATGACAGCTCTGGTTCTGGGGGATGTACTAAATTGTCATTCTTTGAGGTCCCAGAGCACCCTGTGAAAATTCAATCCTCCATTTTGGCATCCCACATTGTTCTCTTTTTATCTGGAATATGAGTAAAACTTTTAAGCCTTAAAAACCAAAATCCTTGAGATATACTATATCCAATTTCCCACATAGTTCTTCTTGGGCTCTACCTCTTACTGCTTTGGTTGGAGACTTATTTTTCAAATACATTTTTTTTGCTTCTGCCTAGTATTTTTTGTCCAACCTTGCACCCTGAAGCCTTTTCTATTTCTATTGTTCTCTTAGCTTTTTCTGCCACACCTTACTGCAGTGGCACATAAGGTTTAGATGCTTGATTCACAATCCATTAAAAACCTTCCATCTCTTTACTAACATATTCTTGCCTACTGCCTATGTGAAGAGCTTTTAGTTTTTCACCAGTCTGTTTTTCCATCAACACATTAATGTTTTTACCTTGGCTGCCAATCACATTTAATTCCAGAAAATGTGCAAAAGTCTTCCCAGTAAAATCATCTGTTAGAGCAAACATACTTTTCCCCACCTACACTATTCTCACTCATGGAACCACTAACATTTGAATGCACCAACTACAGTTTACGGTTGGTTTATGTCTCACAAAACTGAAAAAAATAATTTTGAATGCTTTGCCTTGCTGAGTGAAATGAATTGCTCATAATCCCTTTGAATAAATTCAACTCTATTCGCAAGTTTTTGCTCACTTCCAGAACATACAATAGGTGCATCTTTCACAGTTCAAGGGACACCAACCCTCACATATACCCTCAGTCATATAGATACTGCTGCTTCCAATGAGTGAACTGATGCTTTCTTCACTTGATGCTTGGTCTTGTCCTTTTGAGGACACTGGGACAACTTGTGCCCTATCTCATTAAAATTTCTGCACATTTCTTGTTTTTGATGAACTTGTCTAACCCTGGATGTCATCATTAATACATTCTCCTTTGTTGCATCCTCTTGGCCCTTATGTCTCGAGTCTTATTGGATGAGCATGGACCTCACATAATCAATACTAGCCTTCACACCTGTGCTTTGTACTGCCATGGCAATTTGGTCATACTCATCTCCAAGCCAGTTTAATATTACTAGTATACTCATGTATTACACCAATGAATTCATCATCCATCCTAGTATTGATGATATCCAGATTTACTTAAGAAACCATAAGTTGCAGAGGAAAATGTACCAGCATCCTTACCCTAAATGTTTAGTTTCATAGCAAAATGAACTTTAACTTGTCTTCAGTTTAATTAATCCTCAACATTATAAATAGAAATGGTTTTAAACTAGCACTTGCAACTACGGTAGAACCTTGATTAAATGACCTAATGGGGTGGAAGGTCTATTGGATAATCCTGGAATCCAGTTAATATGGGGGAAAATCTATGTCAATCATCTTAGAAGAAATGACATGAAAAACAGTTAGTAATTTTATTCGTTAGTTAGCATTTGTGCAGAGAAGAACTGAAATACTTTCTTTTGCCAGTTTTTGGTCTGGGGTTGAATATATGTATTGATGACTGACTATTTTTCAGCATTGACCTCCATAAGAGTACAGTTTCATCAACATTGTAGATCTGGCTATACTAAAAACCTGTGCTAGTAAAATGTTCCTTTAACATTTGTCAAAACATTTTTTGCCATTCATTGGTACATAAAGATTCACCTTGTATTTTTTTATATTTCTAATCCTGTGTCTGTTTTGGAAATGCCACAGTCAGCCACTGCTTTAATTTCAACACCATGGGCACACACTCCACAAGATCACTGTTGTGCATACCACTTGTAGATTGCTTCCTCCAAATCTTCATTGCTTGGTAGTTTTGAAGTTTTGCAAACTGATTCTCCCCAATTTTCTTCAACAACAATAAATTTTTTTGTGAATTTTCTGAGCCTTTCTTTGCCTCTCTTTATATCATTAACCATTGACTTTCCTATTTTGTAATCAAAGGATATTTTGGCAGTTGAAACTCTGAATTCTAGTTTCAATGTTATTTCTAGTTTATCCTTCATGCTGAGCACTCTATGCTTTCTGTTTCTTTTTTTGAAGGCATCGTTGATACTTTTCTTGGTGGAAAACTGCTTAAGTATCAACACTTCAGCAATCTAATACTAAATAGCAATATAATAAGAATCACACTGAACCGAAGGCTTTTCCTCCAATTTTTGCAGTGTTCCTCATTGCATTTACCAAAAGGAAAAGTGAGCTGACAATAAACAAACCCTTGAGATGCTCGGACCCTCCAGACTGTTTAAATAATTGTAGGTGATGAGAGAGATGAAGAGTGACAACATGACCCTAGTTTTGAATGTGTTGATGCAATTATGTCATTCATCTCTTTGACAGCCACAAGGGGTGTTCTGAATGGTTCATAAGAACCACCATGGACCACAACAGGGTACCCCTTATTTTAAGGAATGAGTTTGGGCCTCCATCGGTCATGGTCGAGAGGGAGAGAATGAAGATGAGGTAAGAGATGCGAAGACAAGCAAAGTTGCAAGCACTAGAGTCTCTCAATAAGATATGTGCTTGAGCTCGCACGATGAGATTTGTTCCATTTTGCTGGGTGCATAAGGTAAAGGGGCTCTCGACAAGCCTGTTAAAGCAGGGACCGGTTGAGCGAAGGACGGATAAGTGAGGCTTTACTGTATATGCCATAAAAAATATTATTTTTCAGGCCAGAGGCCATAAGATTTGTAGCATTGAATTTCTTGCTTAATTTGATAGCAATAGATATTTTCTGGCTTTTGAAAATTTTTATGACAAAAAAAGTACAAAAGTACTTACACATGCTTGAAACTTTAATTTACCTGCTCATTTTCATTGTCAAAGTCATCATCCAAAGACCTAAATGGAGCAGTAAGTGGAAATATTGAGCCATCCTTTCTGCATAAAACAGCTCCAACTCTTCCTACACTTGCCACTCTCAAAGTGTATTGTTGATGTGGAGCATCACCATTGGTCACTGGATTGTCATCTCCTTTGCTAATCGAACTGCATGAGGCTGATTTGGCTGTTATGTGACAAAGTATGGCACATGCACCAAATTTCTGGCCCTTTTCCTTTAACTCCCTGTAAATTAGAAAAACAAGTGAGAAAAGTAGCAATTTTACTCAACCATTCAAAATTAAATAAGCCATATAAACTATGAAATCCTGATCATAGCTCAACAACTTAAAAGATTTCCTAAACTTCATGTTTGAGATCCAATCAAAGATTTAAGCAAACTCTTTTCTATATTATTCCCATTTTTACTGACCTAAATTGTGATTTACATGGTGGCATCAGGAAGCACTTCATGTTCAACTGAAAATATACCTACATATTTTGTGGCAGTTGGTGTGACAGGAAAAATCAGTTATAATTAATTGTTGAGATGAGTGAACTGCATAACTATTTTTAATAATTTAAATTAAATTTAATTCATCTGTGTGATGCCTTCCAAGGTAAATGTTAAGGTTCATAAATCATTCCATTCAGTGGGTGGGATAACCCAAGGAATGTTGCTTGATGTGAAAACAGTTTTAATTGTCTCTTCATACAACACCAGAGAAGCTTCCTCTGAAAATATTAAACCATTCTGGATCTACTCTCAGGGTGTCATCTTTACCTCCATCGCTCACCCAACATCAGGAACCACCTACAAAAATTCACCGAAGAAAATCTTGATCTAAGGATTTTGAAATGTCCACACTTTGTGTACTGTCTCTTCCTACATATGGTTTTTAAGATGCCTTTCAACAGTTAAAAAAATGTAATTGCCCATGTAAGAGTTTAAAAGTAATATGTATATTCAAAAACAATTTCCAATAAAAATTATGCATAAGTTCCTCTTGTAATGCACAATTATGATAGTCTCAATGATTTAATGATTAAATCAGACTTATTGTGTGTGACATTGAGGTTGCAATGTAGGTACCGTAGCATCTGAACCAATAGTATACTTCATAAAGAAACTAGAGAACCCAGTTATGTGTATCAGCTACTCAAAATACAGTAGTTTGTAATAGTTGACTATTAAGTTGGCAGTGGTTTTACCAGGTGGGCCATATAATTAGCTATACAAGGGACAGTAATGACCTACTGATGAACTTTAGTCAGCTGTACAACATTTGCAGCTCAGCTATCTGCGTTTTGAAGTAAGATGCTTTTAAATATTGGTCAGCATTAGTATGCTACTCAGAGCACTAATGATTTTAATTTAACTATCCCAAGATAGGGGCATGTTAGTCCAGTGGTTAGAGTGCTGGGTTACTGGCCAGATGCCCTGAGTTCAGTTCCAGGTGATTGCTCTTGTTACCCTCAGCCAAGCTGAGTACCATTTTTCCGGTACCAGGTCATCCTGAGAAATCACAGGTGTTATAGGGAAAGGAACTGGCCCCCCTACCCTGATTAGTGAATTACACATGCCATTGGGCTTAGTACTGGGTGAGGTCTCCACTCACCTACCAAACCAACCTTCGGGTTGATTAATGTGATTTTGATCCCAAGGTAATTTTGAAACTAAATGAGTGATTAGGCACATTCATAGCATTTATGACCTGTATACAGCAAGGATGCTGTCACACTGGTGGTATAGGAATTTATTTAGCTGAACATAAATGCTAAACAGTCCAAAAAGAAATTTCTAGAACAACAATATATAAAGAGAATTTTTGTTTAAATATTGTAAATATCAGTTGTAGGTGTTCATTTGTAATCATCCAGCTTGAGCAAGGCTAAACGAAGAGGTACATCATCTATCCCTATCAAAAGGGGGATATACTTTCAACTTTATTCAGGGACAGATGATGTAAAATATAAAATTGTTAATTCGAATGTTATAGTTAAAATCTCCCATTGTGGAATAATGGTTCTGAAGGAAAATAATTAGAGGATAATTAATTAATAACATTTAGGTTTTCCATTATAATCAACCAAACTGTTATCCCTGTTAATAATATAATATAAGTGAGCCATCTCACTGAAATTACCCTATGCATGCAACCTTCTCTCTAAAAACCTAGAATAATAAAGTACAATATTAAAACAAATGTTGTAATTACCCTTGGAATAAATAATATGCTTAATTTAATTCAATAAAGTCATTTTAATTTCTAAAGAAAATTGTTGCAACATAAAAAAACCTCTCATGTGCTCAAAACATAAAATGAAAACTTAAAAAAGGAAAGGGAAATTGAAAAGGAAAATTGTATTACTCACTCATGAGATAATGGTGCTTATGAATATTTGAGATGCTGCATATTCTTTTAGCATGGATGTGTCAAAATAATTCTTCTATAAAGAGCCAACCCATGGTTCTGAGACCCACATGCATGGACTTCAAAACCATTCAAGAAATTGAATATTGGAAACTCTTAGTGCACTACATACTTTCCTAAAGATTTCTATTGACTGGATTATATTCATCATTCATGTTGGGGATCACCTGAATAGGGAAAATGGAAAGCTCTGGGGCTTCAGCACTTCTATAGACCTGCAGGTGAAACTTTACTGTTTGTATTTGTCATACCTATTTTCATTAAGCTTCAATGTGCTTGATGTTAGATAATAACTTTTCACACATAGCCCTATGATCGCTTGGTGAATTCACTTGGTGAATGCAAATTATGACATTCGAAGTTTATTGGGTAGTCGAAATAGTTCCAATTACTGGGTTTGAACAAGATTCTGAGACACATGGAACTGCCTCCTGAGACAGGGAGGAAGAATTTGGAGGTTATATTAGTACAACGAATACAATGTTGTTTACAACGCCAAATTGAAGCCATTTATCAAGACAAAGCCCTCAAGTGGGTTGTCATAGTAGAAAACAATAGGTTTCTCCAATAGTTTTAAGGATAGGAACCTGGGTTTACCTTTAGTCAATGGAGAGGTGAGTAGTATAAAATTGAGCTTTCTTCTATCCATCAACCTATGAGTTCTAGAAACAATATCCTTTCCAACTTTGTTCTAGTGCACTACTGAATTGTTGCAACCAAACCAAATTACTATAATCTGGTTCATACAATGAGGTTAAATGTATTTTAAACCTGGTCTGAAACCTGCATATTTATTGATTTTTTAAATTATTATTAAAGACAGTCCATAACAGTTCTTGGATTGGAGCATTATCCTTTTGGATTATTCCAAGAAATATGCACTCTACCCCTATATCTACCTTTTGAATTTAGATTGAAAAGGAACAGATGATATCATTGGATGAAAAAGCAAACTCATAAAAAAGGATTATGTATAAAGCTGTCCATTCATATCCTAAATGACAGCTAGCTGCAATCATCAGGATACTTTCTAGATGGATTTGTCACAGTAAATATGCAATGAAAATATTCCCTGAAAACCAAGATCTGGAGTGGGGCTCATCCTAGTCATATCTGTAAATTGAGCAAGCTCCATCAGTTTGAAGAAAATAAAATCCACCAATTTTTTACTTGCCTGTGAGCAGAAAGGAGGGTATATTTCATGTAATCTGTAGCAGTCTCCTTCACAGTTCTCTCTTCTAGAAGAATTCTTGGAACTACAGATGCTAGTAGTGAAGCAGTTTCTGCTCCACCTTCATTTCCCTCCTTAACACTTCCTCCATCAAACAGACCAAATAGACCTTCAGTGTTGCAAAATGCTGGTAGCCGTATTTGAGTTGTATAGAGCCTAAAGTGATATTTGAATCATTAGATAATATTTTTTTATGACGAATGGGCTCATTCGTACACTGTTAGTTAATACTTATAATGCACAAGCAGTGAAAATTTTTTCAGTCCAAAAGATCATCTGTTAAAATTCAAAATGTATTAAATTAAAAATATATTAAATTACATAAGTACCTATATATAAGATAATCTTAAGAATTTAACTTCATATTTTGTCTGGATTTTTGATCCTGATCCCTAAAAATCCTTGAAATTTATTTATTATTGAATGATTGGATTGCACACTTGTATTAGGTATTTCACAGACTACCTACCCTTTCAATTCCAGATTTTGGTATCAAGTAACATTAAAATTCATTTATATATTGCTAGGGAAACATTTATTTTAATAATCATTAAAGAGACCACACTTTTATAAAAGCTTTCATTTAAAATGAAATGCTCTGTGTTGGCTATTTACACAATAACACTTTACCTGTCAAGATTTCCTGGGGTTTCTGAGAACCCAACTTTCCATGGAGGGCCTATATGTGATCTTTCTTCATTTCCTTCATCAATTGTCTGATATGATTCTCCAGCTTCATGATATGGAGTGGAAGGCAAAGAGGTTCTATTATTACCAGACACATCCACAAGGCTCATCCTCCTTTGTGATCTAACAATAAAAGAAATCAATAACAATCAGAAACTCTGATAAAAATTTTAATTGATAACTCATATTCCATTCCCTAAGGAGTACCTATTTGCAGAGAGTGATTCTTTTATGATAAATAGTGAACATGCAGTAAAATCTATGTTACAATTATTGTGATGAATTTTTATAAAGTAGAGTTTTAAGAATCATTTGCAAATTTCACTTAGCACATCTTGTATCTTAATGATAATTACTTTATGTCTTTACTTGCATTGTTCAACCCATTCTTATTTTTATTCAGACATGAATAAGAGTTAATTTAAACTTGCAAAGGGCCTAACCCGCAGAAATTATGGTCATTATGAAGTTATATCAAACCTCAAGCGTTAAACATCAAATATGGAAGTGATTGGAATCTTTTTTTTTATTTTATGCTGCAATTGAATTTATCTCATTATGTAAATATGTATGTTTTAGATTTTTATTTACACTTGAATAGGAATACATTATTTTTGTAAAGTTACTCTATCAAAAAATATTTTTCAAGAGTTCAATCTACAAATAACTATTTCTCTCTGGATATTCCTCCAATCAAGAATTTTATATAAGGAGAAAAGATTCATTAACTCCCACCATAATGGAGAAAATGAAAGAAATGTATGGCAGCTGTGGCAATGCATATGTAGATAAAAAAAGACAAGCACTCGGCTGAAAGAACACGAATGAGCCATCATCAAAGAGGGTTTGGCTCCATTCCAGTGCATACAGCTGAAAATATATTTTAGGGCAGGAAATCAATATAACAAAATACATAAGTTCTTACAAAAGAAACAAAGTTCCATCCATGGTTCACAATGAAATCATTTATTCTTATTATAAATATAGGCCTAATAATAATAATGAGGATGGTGAGTATGATGAACTTCCTTTTTTGGATGAGGTTATTGAAATTTTGAAATCAAAGTCATAGAAGAAGCTTCCAGAATTACAATTTTTGCTACTGAAGGTTATAAAACCATAATATAATATAAGTATTTACATATTATGTTATGTATAGTATTTACATAATAATAAGTATTGAAAAACATATGTATGAAATATTAAAACTTAAATCAAAAGATTACCTAGCATTATTTCTGCTATCATAATACAGCAACAACAATTTTTCAATAGGAATGAAGGATACTTATGTATTAAAAAAGACTTATGACTCGACAAATATGACTCATTTTCAAAGCTTAGTGAAATCATTATCCTAATGTGTCTATATTTAGTTGTAAATTATAGCATGTAGTCATACCTGAATATGTAGTTATACCTGAATATGTAGTTATACCTGAATATGTAGTTATACCTGAATATGTAGTTATACCTGAACATGTAGTTATACCTGAATATGTAGTTATACCTGAATATGTAGTTATACATGAATATGTAGTTATACCTGAATATGTAGTTATACCTGAATATGTAGTTATACCTGTAAGAGTTGAATTGGCTTGCATCAACATGAAGGCGGGGATTCCCCGAGAGATCAAGAAATGACAATCGTTGTGGTACTAGGTCTCCAAGGTTTACTCTTTCCAATTGGTTATGGGATAAATCAAGGACCTAAATTGTTCGTTACAAAATAATTTTTATTAATATTATTAAAAAGCTGTAAATTAAACAAAATATTACTTAAAAAATAAAAAATGTATGTTTTACAAGTAGGTACTTAGTTGATTTTTTAAAATGATAGCATGCGAATGATATTCCCACAATCAAATATGAGGAAAAATCTGAACATTAAAAAAAATGTATCGAATGAGAATATTCATTGATTTTATGAGCAAATAAATAAAAAAAACTACCAAAATAAATATTTTTTACCGAAGAGGCATTTTTCAAAACTTACTCTGAGGCAATTCAATTTGCTTAAACCTTTTGGAGGCTGCTGTAATTTATTGGAGTGAGCTCTTAGGGTTCTTAATTTTTGAAGTTGACCAATGGAATCAGGCAAAATACTAAGGGTGTTTCCAGATACTACTAATTCTTCCAAATCAGTCCACATCTCCACACACCTGAAATAACAGAATATTATTCAATTCAGGAAAATTAATTTCCATTATTCCATGCATTCTAAAATTTTTGTTTTATGACTTAGGTAAAAACTTTTCTCAGGTTTAAGTAATTTAATGTGTGTATTCCAACCCCTAAATTATCTTGATTTTTTATACAATAAAGTCATACACATTGGAAAATCCGCCAACAATGAGTTTAGGTAATCATTTATATTCATTATTAGGTACTTGAAGGACTTAAACATTTGATGTGATTGGGAAATAGGTTTGCCATCATGGATATTTCTTGTATGTTATTTCTATTGATACCACGTACACACATTCATTTCCTTTTAGGAGCATATATAATAAAAAATCAAAGTAAATGGAACTTAAACAAGAGAGAAACATTAAGATCACATGAAGAGGGCATCTAGGAAAAGGACCTATGATGATCATTAATGTGGAGTAGAGAATAATTCATTAAATCAATCAAATTAGAGTCTAACAGTGTGTCACAAGAAATAAATTATAGTTACCTAGTTATTATTATTTCTCATTAATCTGTTATTATAGTTCCTCATAATAAAAATTTTCCAATACACAAAAAAGAGCCCTCAATTCACAAGGACCTGGGTTAGCATGTAGAAATATACCATAGCTACTTCCTCTAAACTATATCTCTGACCTCATTAGAAACAGCATCATTCACAAATTAGGAATAAATTAAATTAAATTTAAATAATTTTTGAAATTCACACATCAGGATAGGGTGCCCAGTATCTTTCCCTGTTACAAAGCCTATAAAATGCAATCACTAATACACTCTGATATTACAATATTCTTTTGACCTCTGATCAGTTCACATGACATAATCTACAACAAGATCTATATTGCAGGTATGGAAGGTGATCTTTCTCCAATAACACAATGAAATTTTTTTAAATAGGTACACACACATATATTGCCATCTATGATATTAATTCTAAACTCCAATGTAGTTCAATTAAGCTCACTTTTCTGGTACTGTTGTGAGAGAGTTGTAAGCCAGATGAAGAACTGTTAATGCAGTGAGCTCAGAAAGTGCTTCCCAAATTGCATCAGTCAAGTTATTCCCAGTAAGACGTAATGACAGTAATGGGCTGCTCCATGGGAGGAGTCCATCAGATCCTAAGACAAGAGGTGGCAAACCTCCTGTCAGTTGGTTGTTTGACAGATTGATGACCTGCAAGCTATTCGAATGAAAATTTCATCTTTTATTAATAATTTGTAATATTTTAAAATGGTTTGTAATATCCAATCAATAAAATAGTATAAAAATGAGTGGAATTTAAGGATAATAATATTGATCTATGTATCTTGCATTATATCTCGCTCGCCATTAAACATTATAATAAACAAACCTTGGGGATGAAAGAAATCCTTCATGGAGGCAATTAATTTTGTTGGCATGCAGGTGTAACTCAGTAAGATTAGGAGCAACATGGAGCCGATGAGGAAGGGCTTGTAGCTGATTATGTGATGCGTCTAAAAAATTCAAATGCCGGAATCTCTCCCATGGCCAATCTGGCAAACTTTGTAGGTCATTTCTGAAAAAAAATTGATTTTTAAATAGATTGAAGCGATTTAAACAGTAGTCGTTCAAATAAATAAAAAAAAACATTCTTTTCTATTGTTCATTAATAGATAAAATATACTTAAAAAAATTGAATTTTCACAAAAATGCTTGCATTTAACCTATTGGCATACCTGGATACATGGAGGTGTTCCAAATTCAATGGAGTAGGCTCAACCATTAACGATACCAATCCTGTTTAATAAAATGAAACTCATTAAAGTATTGACAGCAAAATTCACTTTATTCTTGAATTTTGCTGACATGTTTTCATAAATCAGGCTAATCCATGTATTTCCTCAACATCCTATTGATTCATCTGAAAAATCACAGTCATCAACCTGAAGGTTGGTTTGGTAGGTGAGGGTAGAGCTCACCCAGTACT
>LYUA01000316.1:1128562-1141217 GCA_002093875.1 Calopteryx splendens
CAGCTACATGGATGAAAATATTTACTGACTAACACAATAGGGTGATTGGCATTGCATATGGACCACCTTGACTGAGTATATCAGAAAAAAAATAGAGCTGGAAATTATGTAATCTGTGTTATATTTCTCATTAAGCTAAGACACTAATGGCTCAAAGCATGACCAGATTATGATGATCTGAGACTGATTTCCATTTTCACCAAATCATTGTTTTTTTAATCTTCCAAACTTCCTTTTGTGTGCACAGTAGTATGAACTTCATTCATTTAAAAACTAATAGAGTAAAACTTTGAGTGACAAAAAACAAATTAGTGTTATTTTTGGGAGCCATGTGCATGGATATTCCAAGGGTAATGGTTTATATGGAAGCTCAAGAACTTTAAGGCTGATCAATTACTATTAAATTTTCAGGTGGTGGGGAATTGAAGCCACCTCTTTTTTCTTCCAATAGGCACCCTCATTAGTAAGATCATGCACATACCTATGATGATGCCTAACTATTTATGATGAAAAAGCACCAGCAATGGAATATAAGGAATTAAATAATTATGAAAAGTTTAGGAAGCTGCCCAATGATTTTATAAGCTATATGGGGAGTTTTCTTAATTGTTTGATTATTCAGAAAAGGTTCATAATATTAAAACAAAGTTAAGGTTATTTTATGTAAGCCTGTATAACATTAAATGGATAAGTATTTTTAACTAAATGTTATAATTTGAAGTTTTGCATATTTACCAGATTCTCTGATGTGAATGAATACCTTGTTTTTAGAATCTTCTCCTATTGCAAATAGTAGTGTCCCTTTGAGGTAATTAAAATATTAAGCATGCTTAATTGGTTATTAACAATCATCATTTTTCATAGCTCTTTGGAGAGTTGTTAATGATACCATATATTCACTTATATAATAAATATATAATATACAAATAAATACTCAAGCATGGTTATGGAAATTAAATATAATCATATTGAACAAATATTGCCTGTTTGCAAATAGGAATTATTTTGCATGCTCTTATCTGTAATTAATACATTGTTTTCATATTCATAAAATGATGAGTTAGGTACCATTAATTAAATGTTACCTGTAAACTTAAAAAAAAATATTATACCATGACTGGAAGAGAAATTAACATTAGATGAAACTCTTGCTTAGTGATAGGGCCAGCCCTACCGCGATCATCTTTGAATGCTAATTTACTCAACTCATTAAAAATTCTGTGATCCATAACAATAGATGAAATATTTCATGTTTTTTACCTCCTTATAATTTTACATGTTGACTAATCCAACAAAACTATAATACTGGAGGCTTCCATCTTGGAAGAACAGGTGTGAATTTATGCTGTTGATAGTGGTCAGGGAGGAGAATAGAAAGTGGGTGGGTCTAGGCAGGGTCAAAAAATTGAAGGCCACCATGCATCTAAGATGACAGCCTCCATGCATTCACTTTAATCTCGGGCAAAGCCTCTTGCAATGAAGGAGAAAGTGGGGCTTAACCAAATATGTAATGAGGGTGTAATTCCAATTAATTTTTTAATAAATTTTTTTGATATTTAAAAACTGTCACCCCTAAGGATTAGAAAATCTTGTAGACATTCAAAATGTTCATCATTTACATAATGTTTAGTGTATATAACATAAGAAAGTGGATATGCAAGGATTCTATTCTCCAGCTCTTCTAAATTTTTAAAATATAAGAGTCATACTATGACCATTTAACATTCATTGATTGGGATTATCATCTTTAAGATTCCATGTAACACTATATTATGATTCCAACTGGTCACCATTGAAGATCTATTTTATGTTATCCTCAAATATGCTAATATTGCATAGATGTTGAAAATTGTCAAATATAATAATGCATGAATGATTCTTTAATGTGTGAGTGATGGAACATGGGAATTATTGGAGGCATGATGAAAAAAGGCTTTATTTTGCATTCATATACTGTTGTTCACAATAGCATTGTGCCAAAAAGATATCTACTCAACTTTTCTACAGATGAGTACTCTCCTGCCATCACTGAAACTAGGATAGGTGGGAATCGATAGGTGCAGTGGCTAGTGTACTGGCTTCCCATCCAGAAGACCCAGGTTCGAATTCCAGGGGTGGCAAGGTTTCAGTCATAACCTGATCCCTGCTTGGGTGCTATGTGGAGATAATTTCAAGTGTTACTCCATCCATAGGATAGAAAGAGGAAACTGTTGACCCCTTGCTATCTTTTGTTAAGAGTAGGCTAATGCCGACATTCAGTATCTCTCCACCCTTCCTCCATTCCGTGGAAATCCTACCATATTACCCACCTGTCCTCGATAGTGCATATGAGTTCAGCTGTTGGTCCCCTCCCCTGATAACAACAACAAGGGTAGGCTTATGGTGCATGGAAGGCCCCTCAAAAAGGACACCCATAGCTTATGGCTGCCTTGCACAGATGGTCCATTGTGCTGTTCACTACAATTTCTTCACTCAAAGAGGCCTAGGGGGGTTGCTAAAAGCCAATTTATATCCTATATGGGACATCTTGAATACATTCAAGGTCATATGTATTCAATATCCTATCTATTCAATTTCCTTCGGTCCCAAAAATGGTGTCCCAAGGAAGTTATTACAAGTCCTCACAAGTCACAATATACTTGCATAGATTATGAGAAGTGGTTCAATCCCAATCTTCTCCCTTTTTTCATCTCCATGTGATTGTACACCCAAGAGATTGACAAGCAACCACTTAAACTCATTACAACTTAGAAATAAAACTCAATAACATTGCTTGAAATTTTATTTTTTCATCACAGTATAAGTTCAAACATTTATTTGAGATTTTAGAACAAGTAGTCAAGATAAATAATTAAAATTTTCATTATCTTTATATTAAAAATTTGCCACATGTTCAATTGAAATTACAAGTGAACCTTGAATTTTAAGAAGCTTTAAATAGTGAAATTTTTATAATATTCACAATGACAATTTTACTGTAAAATTTAATTGGGTATTTTAATATCCTGTTCAAAAATACATATATGTTTTCTGATTAATTCACTCAACATGAGTAGGTTGTGCTCCTTGTGAAATGATACTACCAGATACTACCTAATGATATCTTACTTAATCTAGTTTATACTGTACACAGTTAATAATCAAATTATTATAAGAAAAAATGGAAAAAAAATAAATATTTACATAGTTACCTATACATATGTATACACTCACAGCATGGAATCATTTGCTTAGTCAAGAAATAATTGTTTTTGGCAAACATTTCATTGTTCATAAAATCTAACAAAATCAAGTAGAGACAATGTATCTTTCAGTCAAAACAGGCAACAATATGTAATATATAAATAAAATTTACCTAGGTGGAAAATATTCACATTTCATCAGGATCAGGATTGGATTTCACACTTGGCAATTTATTATTTCAAAAATGCCAGCCTTCCCACATAAATTTCAACAATTTAGTTGCATAGAAGGGCCATAATTTTTATATTAAATATTATTTTTAAAAAGTATTTTTTAAATTTAAAAGGTACCTATCAATAAAGTATCAGAACTAACTATGGTAATATAATATTAATAAAATCAAGAGCTTGAGGTTTAGATTTCTTGCTTTTGGTTTCTAGATATAAGGATTATATATCTTGTAAATAATTTGATATATTCTTTGTACATCGGAAGCTATAGTGATAATAATATCAAGTTTTAAGAAGGTACCTACCTATACAAACCTTGTACAAAATCAAGGCAGTGGTGATGAGATTATTTAGGTATTTTAAGGACATTACATATATGTATAGATTAGTTTTACATTGGCCTTTGATTCGTATTTCAAAAATATTAACTTGATGTAAATTTATGACAACTTATGCAACTAAATATTCACAGTGAAAATTTAATACTGTATTCATGCATATGCATCTCTGATCAAGTACTTCAGTGTAAATTACTCCCACTATATTCATCATCTTCTTTCCAAATTTATTGCACAGAAATTTTTCACCAAGGTAAATCTGCCTTCATTCAAAAGTATCAGCAGCATAAGAGCTGCGTTAATGATCATTGGGAAAGTAACAAAGTACCTCCCAAAGTGCCCAAACCCTTGTACTAATCACAAGGAAAAGAGTCTGGCAGTGGCATAGCGAGGGTTTCTGGTACCCTGGGTTAATTATGTGGTTTTTACCTTCCCCACAACCCCCTAAATGTTATAATGAAAACAAGATGAATGTTGAAGTGAAACACTGTTCTTAGTGCCACATTGACTGCATTGATCAGCATATAAGCAGAACACACAGTAAAAAAATGAATTAGAATGACAAAATGGAATGGTTGTTTGCCATGCCTTTTCAAATGGGGAAGATTTTTCATTTGTTGTCATACTGTAAAAATTCAACATAGCGCCCTAAGTTAGATACAGTATTCCACTTTTGTACTTTTCTCTGACCAGCACCTTGGACCATTTACTCTTCTACCCCTTGCTATGCCTCTGGATTCTGGGCATTTTTGAAACATCTTTTTGATATTGCACAACCAGCTAGGAGCTATCGATATGTAGCTAGTTACGTCACTGGTTGCTGTTGTACTACAGTTTCCTCTGCTACTTCATCTCAGTCACACATATTTTCCAGTCAAACTATGGTGCAGTGTTCTTACCTCTTCTAAATAAAAATTAATGGCTGCCTTTCATAAGATGATCTGCAGAACTGATGTTCATTTCTAGTCCAGGTCTTGAACATTATGAACCAGGTTTTCCACACTCAAATGATTTCCACAGCACCAATGCACCACAGTAACCAAATCCACCATTTTGTGATAGATTTTCACAATGATGGTCTTCAAAGGTTGCTCAAATGATGCGTCCACCACAGGTACATGTGGCTTTACATGACTTTTGGCGTTCCAAGCCTTCTGTCGTGTCTCCATTATTGCACAGCCAATTGTGCCAAGTATTATTCAGATCACCACAGTTGACCCAAAGATCAGCTACTGGACAAGAATTTGTGCAGAGTTTGTTGTGACGGCAATGATTTGGACACCCTGTGCATGGCTCTCCTTTCTTGTATGGTTTGCCAAGGCGTTCCACAAAATTTCCACTGTAAAAAACATTGCATTGTAATTAGAAGAGAGTTCACAAAAATGTGCATAGATTGGATAACATTTTGAATTACAATAATAATGCATGATTTTGATAGTAATTTTGGCTTTTGTGCTGAATATATCAATTCATGAAATTGTATAAATATATTATTCATTATCTTTGGGACAAAAATACTTTGCAAAGTCTTGATTATGCCAAAATTATATCATATTATTACTTATATAATAGATATCTATGCATATGTGAGTATATATACTTATATAATATATATGATAGATATGTAGTCATGTAGATATAGAATAAAATAATATATAAAATATTAGAAAATTAATATTATGTAAAATAGCTCACTATGGCAGAAATTTACTGCATGTCTTCAGACATTTAGTAAATTCAGAATTTTAGTAAACTTATTTGTGTGTTTTAATATTCCAATAGTTGGTAAATGAAATCTGTACTCTTTGGATGTTTTATTCAAAGGCTACCTACCTACTTTGGTAATATAGAATGCTTCAATGTCTGAAGATGAGTAGCTTACATTTGTGAGAAATAGATAGTTAAGGAAATTGAAAGAAAATTTATTCAATCTCTAAATATGATGTAGTTATCTTCTGATAATGAATTAGCGGGTTTTTACAGATGGGACCTTCCTGAATCCTATGACACAAAGAAACTGAAAATACTGCTATCACTGACATTTAAAGTTAATTCAGTAGTAATATCTAAAAAGTAAGTTTTCATTCTCTGCATAATCACGATTTAAGTACAAATCTCACTTGAGTATGACAGAATATTGCAAAAGATAGGCTTTTATAAAAAGAGGTAACATAAATGACACCATTTAGTCATAATGTAGTTAAATTGAGAAGTAATAAGTGGATTTTGAAGGAAAGGAAGGAAATAAATGCATTTTACTCCTTTGATAAGGTGATAACCATAATCACCTTAATTAAAGCCGTAGGAAATTCATAATATGACAAACCATTTATGCCAGAGTCACATTTAAACTAATGACCTTCACGTTAATTGGGAAGCATGCTACCTACAGAGCTATTCATATCAGCAGAGGCAATGGCTTGAGTACAGATATAATATCAACATAAAGAGTGCTAGTGTAAATTACATGGGGCAGTAGTTGCAGATATAGGAGTAGTAGGTCTTCCTGGTGGCTGGAGGAGATGACAATGCACGATAACCCCCTCCTCTTCCATGGCGCCTGAGTCTTGCAGACTTTCTGGGTATCTGAAGTGGTGATGATGGGCATCGAGCAAATCCACAGCCCACTTTATGGGTTGATGCCCACACCATTTGGGTATAATGGCCAACAACATACAAATCATTCCTGGACGAGCCATAGGTAAAATTGTGTCTTTCCATAAACCATGTTTTGATGGCAAAAAACCTGAAAGCACCAACACAAATAATGATCTTAAAAAGTTAAGTATTAGGTAACTGCCTAAACAAACAATCACCATCATAACAATTATTGATAAAATTCATCTAATTAAGAGTGAAAAAAATATTATTTAGGGTCTTCATAAATTACAGTGCAGGACCAGGTGATCAAATGACATTTAATTTTGGTTTATTAAAGATAACATGAATAGTGTTTCTTTAATTTACTTTGAAAATGCAACTAAAAAATTTAAGTTAAAACAATTTAGTTTTGTTGTTACTTTTTGGGAATACACTGACATATATCAACTGTGAATTACCAGGGCCAGCATGATAAATGTGAGCAACCTACAATACCAACTGTCAAGAGTAAATACTTGGTGCTGAGACCAAATATACATAAGCAGCAGTAAATTATCCATTATCATCATTGCTTGGCTTGTGCTAGCCCCCTGAATCATTACACAAAATGAACTCAAATATTTGCTTGATGCTGACTTTAGCTTAATTTCATGATTGTTAATTTGAATTTGTATGCTTAAAGAAACATACCATGGAACTTGATGAGTTGAAATGAATATGTTTTGTCCACAAGAACCATAGTCATCAGTCCATCTGCCATGCACATCATCATGGGTAAGCATAAGACATTTGTTGGCCCACTTCTGAGCAGCACGAGCAGCTCCTTTGTGCCAGCTCTGATAGAAAAAATAGAAAATTAATTTTAAATATATAATCTACCATACTATGGATAAATGTGTAATGTATAATCATGTGTGTTTTGCAATCATTAACATTACATACAACCAGAATGTGTTTCTCAAAAATGTATTTTAATTTATGTATGTGTATAATTAATAGAAAGGTACTACAGTGGCATAGCCAAGGGGGCCATAGCCCCCCTATTTTACTTCAATACGATTAGAATAGCCAACTAAGTTGAGTACTATTGGCAATTTTATTCAAAGTGCAATTGAGAATGGAGAATTACTTTCTGATTAAAGTACTGGGTAGGATGGTTCCAATACAAATCAGCAGTAGGTAGCTGTGATTCTTCTCTTTAAACTAACCAAACAAGTCTTATAAGCTAATATATAATAATTATAATAATATAATAATATATTACAATATGTACACCTATATTTTCCCATTTTATTCCTTGAAATTTTACTCATAATTAATACACATGGCTGCAGCTTAATGAAAATATTATTTGGTTTCAAATGTAGGTTCATGTGAATATTATGTAAGTATCAACTATCAATCATACATATGGAGATATATGGCAACATGAAAAATGTATTTCCCTATATTACAAAAACACTTCTAAACAAATCATTTTTGTTTATCACCAGCCATATTATGCCATTAAATTATATTAGATTAAATATGTTAAAAAATAAAATTTCACTATTTAAGTGGGAGAGAGGAATGTAAAATAACCTTTACACATTTTAATGTTGCCATTTAATGAGAATGAAAAAAGTTTAAAACAATAGAACATGATAAAAATGTATTGTTTAATACGAACCATGCTTAGCATATCTGAAGCTGGTGGTGAAACTCGAGATCGGAAAAAGTTATGATAATAAGCAATTTTCCTCTGCACTTTCCTATTTGTTGGAGTTAGTAATTTGACTGGTATGCGGTCTCCAAATACTTTGGGTTCTGAAAATTAAGGATAAGGAAAAAAATGTTATGAATTAATAAATGAACACTAGAAAGAAAATGCTACCCACTGAATTGCACATGTCTGTGTAATAGATCAAGCCAGTTAAAATATCTGTAATCATGAGTTTAGACCCCATCAACATTTCCATTTCCTCTACTTTGTAAGGCTGCTAATGAGAAGCAATATTTGTATATTAAACAATGAAAAATAGCAGTTAATGGCAATGGAAAAGAAAACAGATCACATAATGCTTACAAGTAATGCTAATATTCCGAGGGAAATGTGAGCAGCCAAATCTTTTATTTGCAACTTTCATATTATTAATTAAATACTTTTATTTGTATTAGTATGTGAATGTATCCATGGGAAGAAACCATCTCTTGAAACTATGCCATTAAATTAAGAAATGCACAAAAATCACCAAATGATATCCACTCTAAATTACTTAGTATGGGTTTAAAAAATTATAGATAGTTACAATATTAGGCCACCTGATAACAACACTTCTTTATTGAAACTGTTGTCATGGAATAAAAAAAATTAAGTGGATAATACCAGCAATAAATAATTTATCCTGATTTCCTAATGGGCATTCGCAAAGTTACACAGCTATGTGTTTTATATGAAAAATCAGTATATTTGCACAGATTGCATCAAAATATGATGGTGTGATAAAATAAACAAATGCACAAGTAAAACGATTATGGAGTGGAAATTGGATTTGGTAAAATTTGAGTGATTCCAAATGGTAAGAGAGTAACTCTGAATCATAGAAAGTTTTGATAACAAGCTAGATTTATAGGAATAGCACCTATTTGGTTCTAAAAATCACACCTAGGCTGTCTCAATAAAAGTGTTAATAGGGCAATTAAGAAGACATCAGGTTGGTGCAATCACGAACGTAATTTGTTGAGACTCCCAGGTTTTATTCCAACCATGAGTATAAAGTGTTAAAATGAGAATCTTAGGGGAAAATAATCCTAAGTATAGGAATTTCATTGGATGTAATATAATGAATCTTTCTAAATATTTTGCTCCGGGAAGGCTAATTTGTCTAAACTCCTCACTGGATCATCCGACTCCTTGCTATTTTTCACAGTGACATGCATATGAATAAGGCTAAGGAACTTCTCCCAATTTAATTGTACTAATACAATGAAAATCGAAGAACCGTGAAGAGAAAATTGCAAAGGAAAACGTTTTATAAAACCCACAGAAATAAATGTGGATCATACAAGCATCATGATGTGTAGGCCAGAGGGTACCTACCCTATTTCAGTATCTAATCATGTGATTGAATACATTTAGAAAATACATTTTTGCAAAGCTGATACTATGCCATTACTGAACTCATTATTTCAAAAATTAGTACTCAGGTTTCCACAGTTCATATTCCAATTGAGGGCGTGCAAAGAAATTGCTTTGGTGGAAATTTCACTATCCGTTCAGCCAATTTTCAAAGATTGCTTTGGCGAGAGTATAAGGGGTGACCCCCCCCCTCTCACCCCCCCTCCCCGCCATACTCACTTCGGTCAGTTTTCCAGGCTTCGACTCCAAGAAGAGGGTCCAGGTGGAGTGAGGGGAGGACAATGAATATGGAGAGGAGGAGGGGGAGGGCGAGGACTTGAAGGGATGGGAGGCAGGACAGGGGTGACCCCGCCGCCCCGGTCATCCGCTCCTGGAGGGCAGCTTCCATCTTCCCTCTCTTGTGTTCGCCCTCGAAGGACTAGCAGGGACTCGGCGGAGGCAACCCTAGCGGCCAGCCAGCCAAAGTGGAGGGCTCTCCTCTTTCGACGACGCGCCCGTGAGTCCGGCGACGGAAGAACTGCAACGGAAGGGAGCAAAGGGAACAGGTGTTAGAGTTTTCCGAGAGTTTAATCGATGTGGCTGTCAAGATCATGCGGGGATTAAATAAGGACTAAAGCCTTAGATCACAAAGTTATGGCGCCATCGTTGCTGTTGACGACGATTTCGGTCTAACTGCCGTTATTATTCATTTATCCACATTAAACCAGTGAAAATATTAAACATACTGATTTGGGGTGTCTTTTTTCTTTAGTCGACCGTTGTTATTTTTTTCCACATTTGTTTTGTAGCAGAAGGCGATGAAACCGCTTCTGTTGCACGAAGTTGGAGGGAGCCATAGGCACGGCAATAATAATACTTTTCCGTTTAGAATCACATGGCGAAGCTGCCTAGTTGACTTTGCTGCATCCAGAAACATGTTGAAATCATAATATTGCAAAAATTTGATTCCATCACGTCATTAGATATTGTTTTTATCCGAATATTTTATTTTTTTGAAGTAGGCATGGAACTAAAAAAATATTTCTCAGGTCAGGTTATAACTTCACATGATGCATTCACTTTCTGTCAAGATGATCAAAATTAGAAAAAAAAGGGTTGTATCTAATTAATGGATAGGAAAAATTGATGTTTTACACTTAGGTATATAATAGTGAAGATTATAAATTATCCGCACAGATAAGTAGTACTGTTTCATTTTCAGAAGACCCCTGGGTAGCCTTACTGGCTTAAGCACTCGGCTGGAAATCGAGGGAACCTGGTTAAAATCCCACTGTAGGATAATCATTTTCATGCTATGAAATTCTCGCATTTGTTTACACATTGATTGTTTCACCGCGACCTCACATAAAGGAGAGCCCAGAGAGAGGGGCTCTCAGGGCCTCTCAATCGATCTCCTGTCGGTAAAAATCATTCTAAGAGCACTAAATGTTGCTCTTAGAATGCAGATCGCGACTAAATGTTGCTGAATAAAATTAATATGAAAGCCACTTTCCTTCCATCTTTGAAAAACGACTCCTCCCTCCGAAAGATCTGGATTATTTACACAACGGCGCAATATAGTAAAGTGTCTTATATGAAAGCTTATACCTAATGTCATGACGCCTTAGTCTTTGAATGTTGGGAAGTCATTGCTACGCCAAAGGACTGTAGCCAGCGACCTTGGTCTATTTTATCTCCGTCAATCTTGGTCGGTTACCTCAGGCCTCTTTATTATCCCCTGGCACCCTAAGTATTCGAGAGTGACAGGGGAGGGGCGTGACTCGGATTCCGCTCCCTTCCCATGTGGATTGCCCGTGAGCTGCTCACTTTCGTATACGCCTCAAGACGCTATTCGCTCTATATCGGTAGTGTGCGAAAAGCAAAAAAAAGGCAAATAGGGCGACCATACCTCATTCTTATTCGAGCAGTAGGAGATCTCTGGCCTCGACTGTTATTTATTTTGCCTTTTGTCCTTGCAAACATAAATGACTCTAAATCCTCCCTTTTTTTTACGACGCTTAACTCAAAACAATATCGAAGAAGCTTCGCTTTGAAGCACTATCGTGCCTTTGCACATCTCGAATGCGTGGCAACAAAAGATAGCGTGACTTAAGTTTAGGCTTCCATAGCGGTCATTATTTTGCCACTCCCGTCATCGCCAGAGCCGAAATAGTTCAGGATGGACGTGGAAAGTCGAGCAACACCCACATTTTTCTCGCACATCAAATGCCGTCTTCGTGCTTTGGACCCGAACTCCCTCCCGTTCAGCACGCATCGTGGAAGCGAGAAAGCGTTTAAAAAGATACGCATTCAAATTAAATACTTGTGCTCGTAAATGTTCCCAATCGGTGACGTCCGTGAAAGGCTGGATCGGACGCCATCACACCGAGCGATAAATAAATGCCATCTCCAAGGCCACTCGTCTCGATCTGTTGCATAATTTCCGCCTTGCCCTCCTTCACTCTCATTCATTCCTCCCTGCGAGTCGAAGCTTAGGACAAACGGTAATGATCTGGAATCAAATTCTTGAATTGTGTGAAGTTCAGAAAGGATTCCACATATTCGGTCGAGAATTGTTGCGAAAGAAGTAAGTGTCACATTGTTATCGGAGAACCAGAATCGGTCACGCAAAGAGCGAGCCGCACCGTTCAATACTTTTAGAATGGTGCACGACGCTCGAGTTGACTTCGCAAACTGATGATATTATTAGGATCTCAGACCATTGGCTGTATTATATTAGCTGTAATCCATCGCCCAAGGTAGGCTTTCTTGGTGGACTGATGCACTGCCAAACTCAAAACCCCACGAAGCACCTGAGCGCCCTGCATTACATTAAAACATGTTTCAATCTCCCTTCCTTCTTGACATTCTAATTGCACCCCACACATTATCAGTAGATAAAAACCTATCGGTTGAAATACTACCATGTTAAGTTAATTTTCGCTCATCCCTGATCAATTCCCCGTCACTAAAAATTTAAGGATATGGATCCAAACATTGAAATAGAAAGGAATTGTTGTCATTTCCATTGCCCTTGACGAGTGCTTCGTAAAAAATAATTCCCGGCAATTACTAAGGCCGGTAAAAACACTACACCTTGCTAAACGCCCATGTGCCTGCCGGCTATCGGAGCATGATGATGACGAGCCCCCCACTCCTCTCCTTCCCCATCCTCCCACCGCGTCCCCCCCCCCGTTGGGACCCTT
>LYUA01000316.1:1182181-1193975 GCA_002093875.1 Calopteryx splendens
ATTGAAAGGGGGGTGGGGGTGAAAAATGGAGTGTGGAATCCTAATTAGAGTGCAAAAGATACCAAAGCGTGTCGCTAAAGTGAAGAGTGAGATAGACGTAATCTACGCCGCCCATGTTTGACGACACCATTCTCTTCGTGAATGACGATGGAGTATTTGGTATGCCTATAGGTCTTCGGTAAGCCATTGAAATTAATGCATTTCCTTTAAATCGATTTATTTTGAGATATTGTTTAATTTCGCAGCATGGTTATAGCAAAGGAAAAAGGATTCGTGGCCCTGCTTTCCACCCACCCTTGCAGCGGTTCCGTTTTCCTAACTATCCCCTTGAATTCCCACCGTTGATCCGTCGTGAGGAGAGTATGATCGTGACCTCCTCACCAAAAAATCATCTCTGGAGCGTGATTAATACGGCACCTCTGACAAATCGAGATTTGTTATTGAGGTGTATTTCGCTTTTTAGTTTTTTTTCCTTCCCTTCAATGGGAGGACATTATTTTTCACAAAATTTAAAAGAGAATACGTTGACAGTCAGTATTGTATGGCACACGTTTATACAGAAATAATTCGAGGCAAACTAATGCAATGCTCTATCCACTCCGTACGGATCGATCAAGTTTACTGTAGCACTTCATGCACATCAAGTTCATAAAGCATTTTCCGCATCCATTAAAACATTAATCAAATTTATTGCGCAATTTCCGACGAGGATGTAAACGAGCATCTCGAGAAGCACCATTGCGAACCAAGGTTGCGATTTATCCTTTCTTTTTGCTTCGCATCTTAAAATTTTGCGCCTCGTGAAAATCACCTTGGGTAAGTACACGAAGAAAAGCGATGCTTCCTGGCTATCCCAGACACCGCGTCTCAATTCTTTTCGTAAAAAATTATGATGACCCATGCACAGTTTTGGATGGAGAAACTATCTTTCGCCGTGCTGAAAAAGTGAAGCGGTTTGCTTATGCAGATGCGCGTATTTATGGCTGGTGCTCAGACGCAGTTGATGTATGTGCAGACGGCTACGTTAAACGCAAAGGAAAAATGAGTGTCTGAAGAATGCACATTACAAGCTTCATGAATAGGGTATTTTTTAGACGTCATACCTACTGGTAACTACCTAGCCGTTAAAATAAAATGCATTAATTCGACGCGGACGGGGGATAGGAGTCGTTTGATTATGGACCGCGATCGCATCGTCAAAAATAAAATATTAACATCCGGGTCGTAATAATTAATCAGAGTTATTCGCTTTTAGAAACGAGTTTACGGTGGAATAACTTTTTTGTCGTAACTTTTCTTTTTCGATACATTCTCCTTTAAATGATGTGTTTCGTCCAAACAAGGAATTTAATTGATCGCTTTTATGAGAAGTAGTCTTGGGTGAACTGAATTTAAAAAAAACGAGAGCGAGGTACATTCGGTCAACTGGTGTTTCACTCCTTAAACTTAAATCGAGAGAGGAAATTGTTAACCATCCGTCGTCAGCCCCTGGTCAGATTTGTCCGCTCTTTCCGCGTTAAAACCTATGCCTGACATTTTTATCCCAACCCATATTTCAGCGCCTACCCGCTAAAGTCATAGACTCCCTTTATTCGGGTCCTTTTCAAAGGCTTGCCTTTCCACTTTGTAAAAATATATGCGCACTGCTATTTTATGCGATATCGGGTTTTTAATGCCTTCGGATTTTTGCGGAAGCAGTACATAAATCCTCGTGCCGGGTGCTGTCCCGTGTCTCCCGTTACTGAAAAAAAAATATAAACGGACAAAAGATGTAGCGCATAAATTAGCACCCGCGGAAGCATAACTCAGCGCAATTAATGAGCGATTTTGCGAGGGAACGCTCGACGGACGACGACAGAAAAAAACGCTCGCTCTTTTTCTCGACACCGGAGCTCGCGAGAGAGTTTCGCCGAATGAATGATCGCCGTCGCCGCGGCCCCCGGGGCGGAAAGAAAGCGCGCGCGCGGGAGGAAAGAAAGCGCTCGCGAGCGGGGGGAACGCCACACACACACGCGCACGCCGCGCGCGGACGGAGAGCGAGGGGGAGAAAGCGGGCGACGTTAAACGGTGGGTGATTAACAAAGAAAAAAAGGCGTCCGACTGGGTCTCCTTACGTAGATACAGGGAAAAAAGAAAAGAAACTGTTCCTTCGTGGAGCGGTTCCTCGAAGAAAAAAAAGCGATAAGTGAGACGATCGGGAGATGAAAGACGTCGGGTTGTGGGTACGTATAGCTAGTTACCTAAGTAGCTGGCGCAACAGTTTGTAGATTTTTCGAGATTCCCTCCGCCCCGATATCTCTCCAGATAGATAATTAGCCCGGCGTATGTTTTGTGTGTTCAAGACAACTTTGAATATCGCAGTTCGAGTGCGAAAACGGTTTATGATTGCCGCGGATCCTACGAGCCATCTTGCACTCAATGCAACCATCCGATCCTGGTCTCCCTTTTGATCATCCCCCTCCCACGCTGGAGGCTGCGGGAGGACAGCACAGGAACCCTAACCAACATTGCGGTACGTTTTAGTGGCAAGTACTCTTCACAAGAGAGATTTCTCAACAAATAACTATTTTTATAGATATTTAAGCAGCTCAGTTAAGATGGATGATGTTTTGGTACCAATTTCCTCAAATTTCATCTTTGATATTTTATTTATTTGACCTAAGTCAGAAGAGATTCAAGGTGTCCTCACTTTTGCTCTCTCAACTGCTTTGCCACGAAATAGTAATCGATTCTAATGTCTTATCAAAAGGATTATCCGAAATACGAGGTAAATCGAAAAGCAAATGTGTTATTCCGGCTGTCACATCCCTCTCCCTATTAACGTCTCTCGAAGGGTAAGACGTGTAAATAGTCGACGGAAATGAAATAATGCATTCATCCTTGTGTAGAACACACAAGGAAGAAAGAAGTTTACATGTGCCACTTACTCTGTTAGATAAATAAAAATCATTCGATGTTAACGCTTATACAGAGGGAAAAATATTTTCCCTGCATTGCATTGGCAGGGGAGAGCACAGCGAGAAATTATTGGAATACGACTGCCGATCAGACGAATTATTGGAATGCCTTAACCCTCGCACAACTCGTGACAGCAATAGGAAACATCACACAGGGAAGAAAACTCGTGCTTCTCAAAAATAAAACTACACGGAATGCCAATAAGCGCCAATTACCCTAATTTCTATTATCTGGTGACCTAACTGCCCCTGCCAAACATCCTCGCTGTGGCTTGCGGGGCAAGATTTAGGACACCGAAGCCATTTGTTTACAATAGCCTCGTTGGTCCTCCCATAGTGATGGTACACATTGGAGAATATTGCGACTCTCATCGATCACTTTTTAGTGATAACTATGACTATATATATGTGCGCCAAAGATAAATTCTCATGTAATAGCTCCAATTCTTCCTTAATTAGACCTCCAGCCGACGTAAAGACTATAGCCTCCACCGTCAACATTGGTAGTCGATTCCAAAGTCGGAATGGCCTCACTAATTTTCCACGCACACTTTCTGACTCCACCTATTCACTCCCTCAGTTTAATCCCGAGGTGACGACGGATGGCAGCGAACCGACACGCTCGGAACTACTCTTCGCCCTCGTAAGAGAGCTGCGCGATAAGCGGATTCTACTCCCTCGCACCACTAGCACGGAGTGGGAGGAGGGGGGCACCCACGTTTCGAATCCGATCCCCGCGTGCCCGTTGGCGCCCGGGGTAATAATTACGCCTCGGATTCAGCCGCACCACACGCTCGAAGGGTGGTGCGCTCTGTCGCCGCCCCTTCGATCCGCCCCCACCGACGGGGAAGATGACCGAAAGGGTGGAAGCGGGAAGTCGTTCCCCTTTCGCTCCGCGGCACGGGGCTGGCTGGCTTCACGTCGCTGTCATTGAGTGCAGGGGGAGAGATGCGGCGAGGGGAAGGGATGGGACGGGAGGCAGGGATGCGGGCGGAAGATGGAGAACCGTATTTGGTGATGGCGCGGAGTCCCGGCAGTGACACGTGGACGTGTTAGATTTTGTCTCTTGAACCTATGGATGCAAAAATCACGCGAGGTGGGCTCTGGTCCCTTGGAAAGTAATGTTTCGAGTTCAAGGATCACTAAGAAACAAGGTCACGGCCCATATTGGATTCGATCCTCGATACTTGAGTGCTATCCTGATTTCGCTGAAAATCGGGTTTCTTTCTTATAATTTAATATACCCAATGAGCAACGAGTGGGAATAAGTGAAAGACGGGCTAATGAGAGAGAAGGAGAAAGAGAGCCCGATTGGGGCGACCATGAGAATCGGCTCGGAATGTTTTTATCTCACAACATTTAAGGTACTCAGCGTAATCTTCGGAATGTTAATGCGTGAGCTTCTTGGGATTTTTTTTTATTGAAGGACACATACAGTGACGATCCTCACCTTTCTCTCCACCAACCTTCCAGCCATCCATCGTCGACGCGACCTTAATGGTTTAAATTAACACGGAAATCTGAGGTCCAGGAGTGGTTGTCCCAACGTTCCGGACGAAAGATTGAATGGCTCAGACATAATTTGAGTTCCGATCCAATTATAAGTAAATGTACGAGATTTCACTCCTCCATCAGCGTGGATGACATTAGTATCGCGGGTCGTCGGAAACCCACCTCTATGCGGTCTAGTTCCGCCTCGTGTCCAGTGTCGAGAGTAATGCTTTTAGGGACCACGGCGAACAAACGATGAGGATGGATTAAGGAGGGAAGGAGGACGGAAACCAAAGTGGATCTATTGCCAATTAAAGGGCTGGAAAGGAACGGAGGAAGTTTTTTCTAGACTTCCTTCTCCCTTGAGTGAACACGCAGAGATAGAGAGAGGGAGAGAGAAAGAAAAGGCCTGCGGGGGACTAGGGAGAGATCAAGCACGCTTTGTTTCCTCCTTAAATCCACGGCGGCGAAGACGAGCACGGGTGGCTACGTCTTATGCCGCGCGCTTAAGTGTAAACGATTTATGCCCCAGATGGGTGAGATAGGGTAAAAAAAAATAATTGCTCATCCCGCTTGGAAGGGCGAAAAATATAATCACGAGGGGATGCGTCTAACGGATTACAGAGTGGCGGGAAATAAAATAAAATGGACGAGCGAATGCGAGCGTCGTTATCGGAGAAGACGGATGGAATGTCGGGGAAATAAACGATTCAAATGGTTTGATTTGAATATTTGCTTTCATCCTTTTTTCAATACGTCGATTCGTGATTGAGATGCTCGATTGTGCTATGTTAAGTGGGCGGAGATAAATCGTTTGATAAGTATCGTAGGGTTTGCTGTGCTGACTACATCAGCGCGGTGTTTTTTGTAATGGTCCAATATTTGTTAGATTATTGGTGGGCGGATCGCGAAAGGCCAGGAAGCTAAGAACTTATAATGTAGCTAGTTTGATCAGCCGGACAAATGGAAAGGAAGGGAATTACCTTCGTCTATCCATCATTTCATTCCAACTCATTGCTTAAAAAAGGGCGAATAGTATTTTCTGCATTTATAATACACCCATTTTGACGTATTGCGTGAACATAAGTTTTTGTAGTGGTACACAGTTGTTAATGCATTATATAACCTAGATAAAAAAGTACGCCTGCCGAATAATGGTTAGTGCTACTGCATCATTAATACTTACAGAATAAATGTTAATTCCGTGTGTAGGTAGGTATAAGCACCATTCTAAAACGAATCCCACGTTGGATACCTATATGTATTCTGGATCCTATAAGCGCTCAATCATCAATCATCAGCCCTTCAATCCAAGGATCGGTCGACTTCAACCCTCCGTTCCTTCTTCCCCAAGGCTAGTTTTCTACTGCCTTGATAAGTCTCCTATCCTACGCCCCTCCTCGCTTGGCCTGCGTATTTGTCCCTTAGTCTCTCTCTTAGGGACTTTTTCTTCTATTTTTACTAATGTTATGTTGCTAACAAATCCATTATGTCTCAAAGTGTGTCCAGTCAATTTGGTTCTCTTTATCCGTAAACTGATCCCTTTGGCCCTTCCTTCTTTTACTCCTCTTTGTACTGCTCGTTTCTCATTGTCAGCGCTTATTTCCAGTTATCATTTCTGTTCATTTTAAGCGTAAATTTAGTTCGGGATAAGGCAAATCACCCACCTTCGGTCGCCTATGTTTAAAGTTGAAGCTTATGATGAAATTATTTCATTTTTACTATTAGTTTTCTACCAATTAGGTTTAGGGGCAGACGTAAATATTGTATTTTAAGAATTTCTGTTGAATCCTTCTGAGCGGAAGGAGACGTGTGAGCCATTGGCTGTGAATGCAAAATGGGTAAATTCCTATAGTAAAAAAAAAAAAGAAATTTTAAGGCTCCTATAAAGTTCTTTCGGTCAGCCGGTCACTTGGCATCGGACAGTGCTACGGTACTGACCTCTTCTCGCTGCCAAGCTCTCTCTACTCTCCCTGTTGATGGTCACCGGCTGACCGATATAACGTTATAGGAGCCTCATAACTTCTTTTTATTGGCTGTTAGAATTGACCCATTTTGCCCCCAGATAGAGGTATTACTGCATTCAGATAATATTATTACCCCTCGGTAGCGAAATGTAATGTAAATCAAAGGCCAAGTTCAATAGAGGTAGAACTCAAAAATGATTACGTAGAGTTAATACTTCCCAGAAAATGGTCGTCGAAATCGATAACTCCAAACTGTTTTTTGTTAGTCTCCGCTGTATTGAAGTGGACCATCATTAAATTACTCCACTTGAATCTACTCCTCCGTAAGGTGGTGAGTGTGCCCCACACTCCCCTTTGCCTTGGAGAAGAAAGGAGAATATGCCCTATTTTTCTCGTTTTTTTTGTACTTATCGTATCTACTGAATCGTGGAAGGCTTTGAATTAATCTTGGGAAACATTTAGCCTCCAGGAACGTTAACTGTAAGGAAAACATTTAATCGCAGTTCGCAGATATCCTTATGAACATAATTTAATCTATTTTGCGATCAGTGGCGAGTTGACTCAAGAGAAAAAAAATCAGAAATATTACTTGGAATACAATTGGAGTATTTGATCGGGAAATTTCATTTCATTGGTCACCTACAGTCCTTGTGCCCACACATTGAAATCGATGACTCGGAATAGGTGAGGGGAAATTCTGTGGCGTTTTCTGCCGCCTGTCAGCTCGTTGCCCCGTATATGGCGACGTTTAATGGCTACACTTGGAAATTTTGAACACGTTGGCGTGTGTTGTCAAAGGCCTCGATAGGTATCTGAGGTTTTGATCGGTAAAAAAAAAAATAATGGAAGTCGGCGGGTGGTGTCCACGAATATATTTAGTGGTGAGTGCATCGCTGTGCGAAATGCCGAAGGTCATACGACGAAAACTCCGCGTACTGCCTCGAAGACTCGGTGAGGTCGGCTTCCGGAATCGACAAGACTTTCCCTTCCTCGCCATTTCAAGGGCGGCGACGCGTTCTGAGGGCCGCCGCGATCCTTGCACTTCAAAGATTTAATGCGGCGATGCAGTATTATCACAGCGGGTGAGCAATTAGAAAGCGATTTGCGTTCAAAGCCACAAGTCTCCAAAGTTCGAGGACAGGATACCATTAGATGTACACCTCGCGGATGTATTACAGCGCAGCGTTCGGAGTCATTGGCGGATGAAAGAGGTGATATTCAATTTCACTGCCTCAGCCGTAGATGATGAATCGATTCTCTGATGGTGAGTAACTAGAATCCAGGGTCAAATACATATTTGGTACGCGGAGTATCACGTTACTCGGGGCATGGCTGTTGAAAGGCGGTGGGTGTCAACCTCGAGCGAACAGCTTAATGGTAAACAAAAACAATCAAGTGTAATAGACTTTTTCTAATCGTCAATTATAACGACTGGAAATTAACTTAGTCATATAAATAACTAATTAATTTAGTTAATTTAGTTATTTAGAGGTAGCCCAGTGGCTTAAGCGTTCGAGTTACTGACCAAAGGTTCCGAGTTGACATCTTGGTGACTCTGAGCGCCTTCAGCTGCACCAAAACTGTGTGTGATTTTTCGGGTACCGGATGTTCCTGGGAAACCGCAAGCGAAAGGAACTGCCCGCCCCCCTACCCTGATGTGTGAATATCGCACGCCGAAGGACTCAGTATTAGGTGAACTCTATCCTCAGCTATCAAATCAACCTTCGGTTCGATTACTACGGTGCCTCTTTGCAAAGTTCTTCCATTAAAAAAATTGAAGAAGTAATTATCTATATTTGGAAATTTTCAATAATTTTATAAATTTGTCATCAAGTATTTTAACCCCAAGTTGACATTATATTTTGATTCGCACGGTCCTGAAGTAAGAAAACAACAAATGAAACTTCTTTATAAACAATCAACCGCTTGAACCACTCGGATTAATCGAAAAAGTAGACGTCCTAATGTCTCGTCATTTTTTCAAATATCGGGAGGACATAACAATCAAAAGTATGTGCCAAAATTATTCACTCCGTTGACCGTGGATAATCTTTCATTCCATTAGCATTTTAGGTGACGTGACGTGTTCATCGTCTCTTTTTAATTGGCGACAAAATACACGCATAAAGATAATTTAGTTCCGGCAGAGGGATTTTCGGCGACGGAATTTCCCGGTGAGTTCCGCCCAAGCGGGCGGGTACCCTCCCTCTTGAATCCACCCTGCCGACTTTGATCCCGGGCCAATTCGTCACGTGGCTCCGCGGATTAAAATGGAAATAGGTGGTTCTTCGGGAGTCCGCGAGGGCGGCTTATGCGTCCCTGCATAAACATGTTGTCAGGCATATGTCATTCATTAAATGAATCGTGTGAGCTCGGAACGTTTCTCAATTACGATTCCGGTTTTAAACTTAAAAAGTGTGTGTGTGTGTGTGTGTGCGTGCGGGCACGGAGTCCTTGACGCGACGGCAGTCGGTTGAAGAGGCGAGAAATCCAGCACTCCACCGAGTGACACAAGCAAGGTGAGCATGGGTTGTCGAGAGGTCAAGCGGAGAGGGATACGCGTGCCTTCCCGCCCGACGCCGGGCAAGTCACATCGCCGACGAATGCGGGTAGGAAATCCGGATGATGGATTTGAAAGGGTTTGGATGAAGCAGAGTGTCATCATGAAACGGGTAAAGTAGAGAGCAATTCGATCCAGCAGCGATGTGATCAGAAAATAAAATTCACTGTCGCTCGCACTATCATCGGATGCGACGTACCTACGTATTGAAAAGGTGGACTCCGTCTCGTCTCCTTCAACTTTCCCGTATACCCTACGAGATTGATCAGCCGGTGGCGACGAAAGTGAGCACGCGGCAATCGAATTCGTCAGCGCAAGTCATCTTTTGACGAATCTGAAAATTAAACCTCTCCGGTGTCATTCAAGGCAGATTAAGGATAGTAACCATGGTGAACGTTTTATTCGATATATAAGCTAGCGTAAAGTTAATTTGTCCCTAACTTAACCCGTAATAGTGTCGAAGATAATGTAACAGAATATGCACTTGCGTAAATTTCACACGCCGTTGGGTTAGTACTGGGCTCTACCCTCAACTACCTAACCGACCTTCTGGTTGATTACTGTGATTTATATGACGACTGGTAAAAATAATGAACAACTAATTCGTTCGTAGTCTGTAAGCAGATATATTACTATGTGGTGAATGTGCTGTTCTTAAGCAACTATTTTTTTCTATAACTTTTTTTAAGCGCTCTATAACATGATTTGATTTAGGCATCTGGAACGGGGACCTTTTGAAAATCCTACAGTTGCGCCACTTTCTGGTAACTATGCGACATTTTTGGAGAGGTGCAGTTCTTTTGAAGATATAAAAACTTCCATAACACTACACGCATTATCAGTTTTCCGTCAAAACGGTATTTGTATCTAAATAATAAATCTGCAATTTTTTTGGTGGAAGTCGTACACAGTCATGTAAGCATTTATAAAATTTTTGAATTTCAATGGCTGTTTCTATAGAAATGGACTTGGCTGGACTGGTCATTGTTGCCATTCGAAAGAAAGCACTTAAACTACAAAATCTGAATTTTTTATTCACCAGACATTTATTTAAAATTACTCTAAGCCACCTTAACACCATATTCAAATCTTCAAATCTATCAAACATAACAAATATTTGTACTGAAAGTTGGTCTAATTCTTTTTAAAATTTTGAATATTGATCTCGAACATATAATATTGCCTCTAATACCAAAAAAAAAATATTGTAGACGAACATATTTCCTCTTTTTACTTCTAGGAATAAATCTTAAGTAGATATGCATATTTTCACACAAAATTGGAATGTACAGTATAAATAATATAAAAGCAGTGATTTAGAAAAATCTTTACTTTTAAAATAAAAATCTGATATAATTTTGTTAAATGCTTACCCTTTAAATGCCCTTACAGAGAAGTCAAGAACTTATAGGTTTAATAGAAATTGAAAAAAAGTGTATTCAAGTCATCTCTTATAAAAATAAAATTTTTATGCGTTAACAATCCTGCTTAGCAATAAAACTAATTCATAAATTTTTGTGCTGTTTGAATTATCATACGAAGTTATGCATTGGTGCTTAACTTAAACGGAAGTGTCGGAAAAGTAAACAACCAATCTCTTGTCAATTACCTAAAATTATATCATTTTCGAGAAAGCTGACAAAAATATTTTTTATCAAATGTTTCATAAAATATAACATGGCGTCCATCACCAGCCCTGCATATCGTATAGATGGATGGTACATGTATGTTACCCAAATAAAAATGCATCGTATTTTATTGTGTACTCGATTGGAATGTCTCTTTGAATATCACGAATAACCTTTTATTCAAGTTCGGGTATTTGACTATTCGTGCTTCCCGACTCTAGTGTTCAAATTATGAACGCTGAAGGCTGATTTCTTATATTTTATCCTGGTGGTCTAACATGTCGATATAGTGTGGGGTCCAAAATATTTTCTCGATTTCGTAATTAAACTCGAATTCCCTGTGCTTTTCTAAAAGCCATAGTCTCGCTTTCTCTCTTCGTGACTGATAGGGCTCCAATTAAAGTTTATCCAACAACCCCGAAACACTTAACCCTCTTGGTAACAATTCATGACAAACTAGCGGATACTCTCGGAATTTTATATAATTCCCGATCTCACACTTTTCCCAATAGGTCCCTATTATTTGCCGCATATTCCAAATCTTACCTCAGTAGAATGAAACCTTTCCTTTACTCTTAGATTCCATTTTCCTATGATCTATCTCATTAAGTCAATTATATTAAAGTCGGACCATAATATTTTCCTACTTTCCTCTTCTAACCTCTGGGAACACTTTCTCAGGCTGTGTAATTTTCTGGCAGCGAGACGTGTCTCGGAAAACGTCGGCGGTTCACGAAAAGGCATTATCTCCGCTTCACTAAATGGCATGCGTGTCTTCACGCGCCGGAGATATTGGTACGGGGCTACTTTCTCGGCTTATCGAACTAATTTTCCGATTGGTTAAAAAAAAAGCGACAGAGCAACGCTAATCGCTGGACAAAACAACTTCCAAACCAGGAACGATTTCGGCCCTTAACCATATCGTTAAAGTTGTTATCACTGGCACATCGCAATGCAATCAGAGTCATCGAACTTCCTTGGAGAGCCAGTCACTAGGGCTACCTGAGAAAAGTTATCCATGAGGTATTTATACTGATATATTTTTAGTTGCAATGCTTTAAAGGAAATTATCATTCAAAGAAACCATGGCCTTATTAGTGCATCTTAAGTTCATCTAAGTTCCTCATTTATTTTTTATTTATTTATGACCAATTGATCCGAAAACAGCCATTTTGGCCTTTACATCGGATC